>PNEQ01011251.1:42078-272107 GCA_003012365.1 Medauroidea extradentata | reverse complement strand
CATTTTTAGTGAAATTAATTTTTTACGCTTAAACGAGAGCAGATATCAAGAATCTTTATGACAGTTAGGTTTAAAATCTTCTTCTCCATGATGGTCGGTTTTTAAAGGCAGTAATTACTACTGTTTTACCTAATAATAATGCAATTAACGAAATTATGGCTAACTGGCGTTTAAGTCGAAACCGTATAATTAATTGATTTTAAAATATTCAGCAATCCCGGCAAAAGCCATTTAAAACAAAACTTCTGAACATATTTTTGATATCTGTTCTCGTATAAGCTTAAAATAATAACTATCTCAAAACAACAGAAACAAGACAGCATGGTCTTAACTGAAATTAAGAGTAAGTTTTTCGAGGGAATTATTGTCTTTGATACACCAATTTTTCAAGCGGTTCATCATGGAGCGTTTTCTTTAGGAAAACATTTATCGTGTATACAACTTTGTTTAATTTGACAAATAACATAACCAAAGAACGTAAGAGCGACCCACTTTTCTTTACAGTTCTGCTTTTCAGTTTTACAACATTTCATTGTGTAAAGACATATAGATTTTATGATATATTTGAATTGTACTTGACACAAAATAATTACCTGATATAACATCAAACAGAAGTTGTTTAGATGTAGTTGTTATACCATTCACCTATCATTCTGAGAAGTGTATTACGTAAGTTTTATATGCCTCTATTGGCGCCTGGTGTTGTCCGATAAGTACATATATCCGGATTCGATTCCCGTAGGAGTAGTTCGAATATCTGCACGTGCGAAACGAAGCGGATGGTATCAGCAAGTTTCTTAGAGATCTCCCGGTTTCCCTGTCCTTGCATTCCGCAGCTGCACCACTTCACCGAATCTTTTACTCATTCGGTATGTGCTATTTTATCAGGCCTACCACGTCTTTGATAACTCGCTTACATGCCTGCCACTTTGTTTGTCTGTTCGGCACAAATTTTGCTTGTTAAAATTGGAATGCAAAATTTTACACGCACAAGACTAAAATGCAGAAAAATATTGATTCAAATAAAAAAATTTAAACATTTGTAATATACAACGTTTTTAAGATAGATTAAAACAGATAAAAAAAACTTATGCTATAAAAATACTAGTAAGATTTAAAACGTAAAACGTGAGGTGCATGCAATACATAGTATTAAGTAGAGTAGAGTGTAGCTGTCGTTGAGAAACATCACTAAATGGTGAACATTATTTGCAGTGCAATAAAAGTGTATTGACTGCATCAGTTATCAATTGCGTGCCCCTCCTGTTTTTGTTTTAAATCTTATAAGTATTCTCATAGGACACATTATTTTATACTTTTTAGTCTGTTAAATAATACGTATATTTTTTAAATTAATTATTTTATAATACGCAATTGCTTGAAAACATCTAGTTTTCATGCCGTATATGTAAGGTTTTTGGCTGTGTTTACACAACGAAGGGTTCTGTGAGGCCAGAAGACAGACGCCGAAGGACGTGGCGGTTCGTTTGATACTAGCGAACTTCACCGCTTATTAGCTGCCCAAGGCTGTTGATACCAGCCTCGAGCCTGGCAAGTTACGAAAGGTTTCCTATTGACCTGCCTGCCAGCTAGCAGGACAGACACCTTACGCTCATTGGCGGTAGGCTTTTCCACCATATTGCTTGACAGCGAAGCCATTTTGCTGGCCGTGTGTAAACGAGTTTGCCATGCTTCTGTATTTCAGAATATTCTGTGGCCAGGAGCTGGTTCTTTACTAGTTCAGGCCGTCCTGCGTCTTCACCTTCATATTACTGGGAGGCTGGGAACGGTGATGGCACGCTGCCAATACATGACACGACTCAATTTATGAGCGCAGACTTGCTGTCCAGGTGGCTCGGAGCCCACTGTAATAACGGTGGTTTCGTCGTCTTCAGTCTCTACACGCACAAGCTTCAATAGTCATCAAGGTCCTCACAGGGCCATCAAGAGCCTCATGAAAATATAATAAACCTGACGAATTGAATTACGTGCTTTGTTTACAATTATATACATTTCATTAAACCACATTCACAGTTGACATGACGCAAATATATAACATAGAGTAATGATGTGAATAACTGTGGAAACACGAATGGTGACGTTCACGACTAATTCTTGGTATAAATTACGCAGGATAACTAGCTTGACACGGCTATAAAGGTGGTCGTCTCCGAGTATTGTAAGCCATGTTTCTCACCCCGACCAATCAGCAAGTGAAATATTATGAGAGCTGTTGGTGCGAAAATTTTCATGCATTAACAATTAATTTCTTTCTCGTTGAAAGTTTGCTGACTATATCTGAAATATTTTATTCCCGTATACATATACACTGATTGTATATGGACAATTTCGTATGGTATTCTGTTTAAATTACTTGGTTTAAACCATGTTAATTGTGCACTAGCCTTTCCATATATTTGGTTTTACAGGGAAGTCAGAAATTAAATTTAATGATTATAAAAGAAATGAGAGGCAGGCACGTTCGGTGTAACTAAGAGAGAACTTTTTTGCAAGCGTGTTTAATACGAATACACGGTATCGCAATTTAATTATGGTACGTTTTACAGACTAGATTTCCAACAGTAAAATTGTGGGTAAAACACATTAGTCATTTTCGAGACATTATACCTGATGTACAAATATTAAAATTAATATATATATATATATATATATATATATATATATATATATATATATATATATATATATATATAACGATTTCACATAGTTCATTTAATATTTATTCTCGTGCTCTACAAATTTTACGATAAAACATTGATTAAAAATAATTTGTTATTTAATAATGCGTCAAGATGAAGCTTTATTTTTAAAGAAAATTGTTTAAGACATAATATCAGTGCTTCACGTAAGTGTAACAACGATAAGGAATTGAAGACGTGACAACACACGACATGAATTTCTAAAGCTGGCCAAAATGGCTTTGAGAAATTTACGTGTGAAAAAGCAGCTTTGAGAGACAATAAAACCAAAAATGTAGGGAATTGAAAGCCGGAAACTTTAGATTATGTGCATTATAGCGTACAGGGTTGAGTATTCTATACTTTGTAAACACCAATAGTAATACATTACATATACTACACCAGGAAGTTGGTAAATCGTAATACTACGTCCGAATGTAAGTCAAAGATAACTTTACGTGAAATTGCATTTGAGGTTTACTAATTACTGGGGCTATTACAGTGCGGTTGCATGCTACTTCCTCTTGTATTGACAACCCTTGGCTCGTGTGCAGGGCACACAGTAACGCCGACAAATGCATATCAGTGCACGGGCCAAACTGTGAACATGCATCGGAATTGTCTGTAAATGTCTGATACACTTAATAACATAACTTTAATACTTTTTTTGGGGGCCCTTATGTTGAAAGCAATGTCATTATAAACTGCCACATAAAAATTTACTCATGGACAGAAACTGGGAGAGAAATTGCCAATTACTTGTGTTTAGGAGTCATCCCAGCAGTCTCCACTAACGCGATCTAGTGAAGTCGTGGTAAACCGAAATCAGCATGGACAGAGCCGGGAATCGAACCCAAGTCCTACTTCGAGTCCAACGCTTTACCATTGTGGCACATCGCTCTGTTGTTGCTCTTGGAGAAACTAACCTATCCTAAAATGTTATTTCACCTGAAGTTCTTTTCGCCTTGTATTTAATTTTTAAAGATGCTTATGCCACATATGTGTTGATATGTTACCATGCACGCGAAACCTATGTGCAAATATTCTTTATACAAGTGTTCCCGGGTTTAGCACAGAAACTGCCATGAAAAATCATTCAAAATGCTTAATTTTAACAAATAACTGGAAACCACTCCAAAGGGTTGAAAACGCCTTCGGAATATTCCTTCAAATAAAATGTCCACGAATACATGGTTAAAGGTATAAAGTAATTGACAATTCATGTGTCAACTCTTATGTGATAAAGTTGTTGAAATTCACGTGAACTACAATATAGTCCTGTGTGCTTGTAGCATTTCTTTCATGAAACACACGACGAACTGAGTTCGGGAGGGACATTTATTTATATTTAAACATAAATATGTTTATATAAATGTTACATGAAATGCTATAACTACGGCTAGGAATATTTCGCGAGTCCAACGACCAACAAGCTAGAATCCATTATCCTGTATATACAGAAGCCCTACCATTTGTACATTATCTGCTACTCATTCACACAGAAGACAATGAACGAATAGACGGGGCTTGAGTATGCATAGGACATTGGATTCTAGTTTGCAGGTAATTGAACTGGCGAATTTTTCCTAGCCCTAGCTATAATTTATGGCTTTATGTTCGAAATTAAACTCGTACGTAGTGACTTGAGATTCGTTTTAATATTAAGTTGAGAATAATTTTTCACGTAGTAACAGCACATTCCGATAACGACGACTCGTAGCGCTTCCATTCCCTTCATTTGGTTTATTTTCCAAGTAAAATTTCTTCCGTTCTGTGACGCATAATACTCTATAAGCTTTGGACCGTCAAGTGTATTGCTTTTCAAGTCATGCCTCAAGACGTCAAGTTTCCAATCTACGCTCACTCGCCGAAAGAGTAGAATACCAGTCGAAGACGAAGAAGCTGGAGGCATGGCATTTCTTCAGTGCGCAGATATCGGCGGACAGGGCTGTTTGCAGTGAGGCAGAGGAGAATGGTGAAGAAACAAGTGGAGAGAAGAACCGAGGACAAAGTGCACGCGATGTTGATGCCAATTCCGTCATCCTCTTTTCGGGCTGTGAACTGAAGACGAAAGGAAATGTGCAAGAATGGGTCCCCAGATAGAGAAGCAATCATATTCCGGACAGCCATAACCTTCGCGCTTTTTATTTTATGTGGCCCTTATACTGCCTAGATTTGTGGGACTACCAACATATCAGTTTTGCACAGAACACACTTCACTGAGATACATTTCAATCCATTCTGCACTGGATAGTTCTGCTATGACAAATATGCGGTCACAGATCATAAGTTATCACAACACACACTCCGTTGTAAAATATAACGGCGAAAGGAGGCAGTTGTAGACGTCTTCGCATGGCCTCTTTCGAATGGATAGTTACACGGTATCCTTTAAATTTTATTATTTTTATGCATATATTGAAACTACCTTCCCGTATATTTCAATGAAAAGTTAGTTTCTCCGCAGGAAGGCAAATAGAATATGTAGTTCAATCAAATTAACCGCTGAATAGTTTAAAAGTAAATTAATCAGATGTGATTGGTTTGCTTGCGGTTTTACTAGCGTTCTCTACATATACGTACGTGTAGAGCAATTCGTGATGCACGCGCTTTTTTACTACCGAACAGTATAAGCTTACTTACTGAAGGAAATATATTGGCTTATGAGATCACCTTCATGTGTGTGTGTCCGTAAATGAGGAACTTTGAACACGTCAACTTAGTTTCACCAAACTTGTTACACATAATACAGAATTTAGTAAGGTGTTTTATTTTTATATTTTTAGTTCATACCGTGTTTGTATTTCAAAACCGGGTGTATAGTTTGTGTCACTTTGTAAATGGGCCTTGAGTTATTTTATGCCCCCAGAAGTCAAATAATAAAGAAACTAATAAAAAATACAGGCCTATTATCATGGTGCCATTGTGCCAGTGGGCAGCCTACTTGCGTTCACAGATATTCTTGAAGGCTTCTGGTCAATAAACTCGCCTATTTTTCAGGTCTCTACAGATAAGTATTTGAACACATATCTAATATTTGTAGGTTTTCTCAATTGACAGCCTTGGTTGTGGCAATAATCCCAACACTAAGGAATTAAGTATACAATAAAACAAAATATTACATTATCCAGATCCTGCATGAGAGTTTTTGACTATTTCGGCCACACAATTGGGAAACCTTGTTGAATACATGTCAAGTAACTACTATGTGTAAAATTAATTTTTATTCCTTTCTGCGATTTTCTTTGAATTAAGTTATTGTATATGCCTACATTTCTTTAATTTTAACCAAGAATTATTTTTAGGATTTGACTACAGCCGCAAGAAGAACGCCAACGATTGTGATACATTTTTGAAGTGCATCTATTCTTATATATTTTCCTGTTCACTAACGCAGCAAGCATAATGAACAATGTTTATTAAGATGATTTAAGATGATAGTTATGAAACACGTAGCCCAAAATGTTTAGAAAAGAATTAATTGAAACATCAAAAATTTAACTTCAGTTTCTTGTGGTTATTGATGGCGGTTGCAAAATATTTTAGCTATTTTTAATGCATCTAAAAACAGATGACCAAATACGTGCATAGTACTAATCTTATTTATTTTTGGTGGCAAAAATTTATCTCGAGAAGCTGGACAGTTAAGGATTTATTGGTAACACACTTTTTGCTTATGTAGGATATATTTTTCAATGAAACCAACGACATTTTGCTATACTCACGCTTTCTAGTGTTGTATTTTTTTTTTTTTTGCTTTACGTGTTCGTTTCCTATTACATAAATATCTGTAATGCACTGAAGATAATATAAACCGATAGTATCACAGAACTATAGCTTAGTTTTAGAAAGACCAAAACATTTTTTTTTTTATTTACACGTGAACTAGTAGCCATGACTACATTACGCGTAAAAGCGAATGAAAGAAAGTCTTATTTCTCAAAGTGTCTTTCATAGCATATTAATCACAGAAACAAGGAACAGTGCCATCCAGAAACATAATCTCCATCTCTTGTTAACAGTCAACTTGTACTGGCTGTTCACAAAAACGCCGCAAACTACAGTGATTTCTGATGAAAAATATAGCACGAAATCCATAAGGCACTTTGTACGAAAAGGCTATTTTAAGGAAAATGGTGATCTTTTAAAAATGACAGTTGAATAAACTCATCCCCCCACAAATTAAAACAGATTGACGTATACTAGCAATACAACAAATTATTACTTTATATTAGAGCGATTGCCAAACATACAGAAAATAATTGTTTACCTCCGTCCTCATGAAAGTAAAAGTGTTGGCCACTATTAACTTATACATGGCATTCGTATCGTCAAAATATTCGAGCATTAAAATGTGAATTATTAAGTAATTTGACCTATTTAACAAAGTTGTACGTCTGTTGCAACTGCCTAAGACCCAAACACACATGAAGCCAAGACGGGATGATGCAGAGGCTAACGCGTAGGAAGTACTGCGTCTACGTGTGTTTGCTGTATGACGCGGCGTACCAACAGTTTGTTCCTGGCACTCTTCCGCTGCACCTGAAGTTGTATGAGTGTTTGCAAGAAAATGTGAGAAGTGTAGTAGCACACTTTAACCCTTAGGTAATGTCACACTACTGCAAATATGATGTCTGTGTGTTGCCTATTACACCTACGTTACAACGTTTCCCACATCAGGTACGCGATTTGATTAGTCTGAAATGATATATTATCATCACCTTTCATAAAACCTAAACACTAGTTTTAAATGTGTGGTTATCTTTTCTTATGAACGTTTGCTTCCTGTCAGGTATACCACGCAAGCATTGCGATAACAGTGCCACGCAAGCAGTGCAAAACTGCGTAATTAAATACACCTTAACATTTAATTGTAGTGGATGTGTTTTTATTTTTTTTTATCTACTATGAATACTCGTTCAATCGTTTAATGACATTTCATGCTAGAACTTTTCTTTTAAGACCTCACATTTGAACGGTCTGAGAGTGTGATACTGGCAGAGTTTACGGAACATGTTACAACCTGTCCACGTTAACGTCAGTTGTAATAAATGCACTGCTAAAAATTTCTGTAAATTCATGGAAATATTTACAGAACAACACTGTCATGATACGGAAGTTCCTTCCGTAATTTTTTGTTTACAGAAGTTTGTCCGTATTTCAATTTTACGGATGTTTGACCGTAACATTCCATAAATTCACAGAAATATGTTTATACAATTTTTAAACACATTTAATTGTGTTTCTTAAAAAAAACGATGGTATTAATGATTACTTTAACTCCTAGAGGTAATGTGCGTGCACACTGGAGCTAAACGAAGAGAATACAAGAGGAGCTAAGAAAATAGAAGCAAAGCACTACTTCCTGATTGTACACACTCTGCCGCGAAGAGAAGATGTGACTGAAGTGTTCCGAGGAGGCCGCACTCATATCTCCTGTTCTCCTCGCTTCGCCTGTCCTGCAGTGGGCGGCCATATATGTCACAACATGAAATTTATCGTCGCTATAAAAAAAAGCGCATCTCTTCTCTGCGTTTCGTGCCAGTGTGTATGCATATTTTAAGTTATTTATTAGTATAAAGTACAATTTTTTCTTATAATGATACTAGTGAAATTCTGTAAAATCAAAATGTCAAAAAGCAAAAGGTGTCTCTTATGAAGTTGGTATCTCACCACTGCATGGAGCTCGCTTACTGACTATATTGTCACTGTGGTACAATGGTTAGAGTATCTGCCTGGAATTTATAATGTCGTGAGTTCGAATCAAGGAAAATTCGAGAAATTTTTCTGGTTATTGAATGGTACGTCAATATCACGCTAAAAACGAAACACCCGTCTCTCTCATTCCGTCGCTGCTCCACACTCATCTCTCCCTTACCTCTACCGTTCCTCGTGCAGGACAGGAAACAGGCATGTCTCGCAGCCAGCCCAACATTCACCCCAGCCTTCACTCATGCATAATGTGACCTTGTCCGAATGCGGGAACACGTAGTGGATTTTCAGTTATGTTCTAGGGTAAGAAGAAAATACTTTTGATGCTGTAGAAGTGCTATTTTGTCGGTTGTGGAGGTTTTCTTTACTGAGTCCGCCAGTCACTTGGAGACTTGTGCGACGTCTGCACAATCTACGCTGGAATAAACGGGATATGTGCGGACTCCACTGTGCCTCTCCAAGTAGTCTTAGACCTTGCAAATGGCCGGTTTATAAACTGTAGCATCGACTGCGAAGTCCCTCGCTCGTAATGGTATTCATGAGTTTGTGTCAGTGCCAATAAAACCCCTTCGCTCTTGTTCTTTCCAGCCCCTTCTTCCTCCGTCTGACGTGGTCGCCACTGATACTTCTCTGCTCTTCTTCACGTGTATTTTATTCTGCCCTCTCCTTCCAGTTTCGCGCGGTTTTTTTTGCGACTCTCGAAGTCTCGCGTATACATTCATGGGCAACCTCTCGAACCTCCTCCCAGAGACGATAATAGCATGCAGCCATTCTTTGGCAGAAGAGAAGACGACATTGGAGAACGGGGAAATAATGTTTATCGTCACCCTAGCGTTTAAGTGAAATTAAAGGAATACTCTCTTTTTTTTTGTCGTGTGGAGCAGTTTGTGAGCGGTAATAGCCTGCTGGGGGGCCATTACGACACATCGACGCAAGTTCGCTACTAGATGCTACGTTGCGTTGGCTTTCAAAAAATTTCCTGATTGTAGCTATTCTTCCTTGCTATTGTCTCTCTATTTTGCTTCGACTGAAATCTTTGCGTTGATGTACTTTTCATTCAGTTATCGATAACTGTTTGGAGACATAACATTCTTGGCAATTAAGTCGTCTGAAATTAACGTTTCCGTTATTTTATAACACTACTCAAGATGACGTAATTAAGTAACCGTACACAAACAAGTCAAATAAATACATTAACAATACTTAAGATTGCAAGATAGCAATTTCGAATTAATTTCCAAGATGAACATATCTAACTTTTTTTATTAATATAGAACCATTGATTGTGTTAATAGAGGTTATTTATATAAACATAACATTAGAACTGAAATATGAGTCTGAAGTTATGACGTGGTTCACGTAAACTTATAACAAAGTATTAACTATAAAAACACAACGGTTTTACTTTGCAATATTGAACATTAGTTAAAATATTAATTGTGACATAGTACCAACGTTGCGCAATAGACTGCGAAAAAAAGAAGCACAAAAATCTCAAGAAAAATTATTTAAATTAAAATATAATAACAAACGTTTCGAGAAACCGCAAAAAAACCGCTTAGAATGAGGTCAGTTGCGAAATATCAGATTAATAATTATAAAAACGACAAAAAATTGCAACGTAATTAGTAAAATAAGTTACCATAAATAGAACATTTATTAAAGTAAACTAATAAATATCCTTCAGGTATAAAACGTGTCTATAAAGCTTACCAAACATCTCAATAGTAATATCCTATGAAAAAGTAAGTAGAAAACAACATGAAACTTTGTTGAGATATTTAAATGTTTGTTGCAATGGGAGTTTACAATTAGAATTTATTGGTTTGTGGTTTGCTCATTAACCTTTTATGACATTAATTCACACAAATCCCTACAGCGTGGCGTTACAAAATTGCAAACATGTCGGCAAAATTACAAACATGTCTGTTGTTGACTGCTGGGTTCAGAGCAAAAGTGACGGATGATAGTTTGAAAACCTGTTATTTTTTATTACTGTGGAAATGTTGATAGCATTTTGTTTTGTCTTGAATATCACGATAAAAGAGTACAACGTTTAGGGTATTATAATTTTCCGTCATTTATTTTCCCTTATCTCTGGAAAATATAGTACAAAATTTGATTTAATATTACTCATTCCTCCCCTGTTGTTGCATTTACGTAGGAAGGATTCAAATAATTCTGTACTTGTTTCCTTTTTAGAGTTTGTTGGTGATTTTTAGAAACGTGTTGTATACCCAACATCAGTTTTCCCAGATCATCGTTGAGTTTACCTTGTTCTCGTACTGAGCTTATGTTTGTCAATCCGAGACAACCATTTCAAGCATCCCAATTACGTGCTCATGTAGCCCAATCGAACTATTACTGTGCGTAGTATTTTAACTCTAAAACAGTGATTACGAATATCAGCAGCTAACAACCTTGCTACTATCAAATAAGGGGATATATCAACTCCCAAAACGTTGTAATTTTATGTTTGTCGTTTCGTTTCGTCTCGTTTAATTCCGTATTTGTGTTTTACTCGGGTTAGAGCTTCTTCTGACTGGATAATGTCATTTATACTTGCATTGTTTTTTTTTATATTTTATGTTGCGTTAATATTTTTTAAAATTATTTTTTCTTATTTTTTAATAAATTGCTATGTTACATTATCTATGTGGATTATTTTAATATGTATGTTAGGTACTAATGAATTATGTTTAGCTGTTTTTTATTTTTAAATTATTATGAATTTGCATATTTATTGTTTTTTTAAATAAATTATTACTCATGTGTTGGTTAGATATTGCGTTTTTTGTCTACTTTACTTATTATTTGGTTTGTGGTTTTTTAGATGTACTTAATCTTTGGTTTGTGTGCTTTTCATGACTTTTCCCCATATATTATTTTGTATTTTAGTTCATAAAATTTTTCTAGTTATCTGTTTTGTTTGTACAGTTTTTTTAGAAAGTAGCTAGGACAAAGCCTATTAGGTTTTGTGATATGAAGCAAAATCAGTTTAAGGTATGTAAATTAATAATGAATAGGTAAATTTTGTAATATTAGCTAATTTAAGAAGAGCAACTTTGTTCAGAAATGTGTTGTGCTGCTTCTAAATTATATAATTTACGTGGAGTTACTGCAAGTCAAGAAAAATGGTTTGTTTTCAGGTACCTCACACCACAGATAGCGCTGTAGTCTTAGACGATCATTGCAATACAATTGCCTGATGTTTACGATTTACAGACTCTAAAACATTGATACTAATAACTCTGAACGAAAGTTCTGGTTTTGCCACGTAGACGCATCGTGATAATAATAGGCTTCAATTTTATATTGTTGTTAATCATTGCTGAGTCAACAACAGTGAATAGTGTCCGAAACAATTTTAAGATGAGAAATAACTTGTAAGTTCAAATTAAATGCAATTAAAACAAATTAGGATATGTTTGTACGTTATACTCCCGTTTTCACACATATTGATGTAATTTTATGTAGTACTTAAAACTTGCAAAACCTATGATATTTTGTGATTTGTGGTTATTAGCGATAATATTCCGAGTTATGGTGAGTGATCAGGTTTTTCTTTAGTGAGAGATATGTGTGTTTTTCATACGTCATTTTCAAAATTACATTGTGCGAGAGTGATTCATACTACTTCGTTGATAATTGCGTACCAAAATATTTCCACTTAATTAAATTAATATAGTTTATTCAAAATATAAAATATTTAAATTGCTATATAAATCACATTTACTGGTTCTGACAGATTGGATTACGGAGCCTTTGTTCATGGTGATGTGGTGTTTTGAGCCTGTATATATATAGTACATTTTTGTCATTGAATACAAAATAATAGGTAACCGTTCCCCAAAAGATTGCACAGGAAACTGTTTGCCAAAACATGTATTATACATATTCTAATGGTTACAGTGACACACTGCTTGGAAATAAACACCTGCAAATATAACCAAACTTTGTATATTTCAAACATGCCTCAGAAATATCGCAATGATTTGATGTAGAGCACATAATTTCTGACACATACAACAATTTACAACAGGTCAACACATTTGAATAAAATTGACATGTCACCTAAACTGTAGGCTATTAATTCTACTGGCACTACGTTCATAAACATTAATTCCATTCGTTCATGTAATGCATTCAAAATTATTTTTAAAATTGTTTAAATTAGCAAATTTTATGTAATCGGTTATTTGTATTTAAATTCCTACTACCCGAAAGATATGTGTTTTTTACTTTACAAGGTTTTCTTTACAAAATTACTTTCCATGTATAACTTATATGTGTGTACATACACACATATAGATAACACAGTTCGATATTCAAATAGGACATTGAAAATGTAATGAATTTTCCTTCTTCTACTAATTATGAACACTAAATATGAAAACTATCTTTGTAATGGAATGGACAATTATAACCACACGTAGAACATGTGGTGTTTTAAATTTTACTGAAACAGAAACATTGTTTTATTAAGCTATATAATACCTAGGTAAACGAATATTAAACAAATAAATACAGAATCAAAGTAACTATCAATTTAAAATTTGCATAATTTATCATGAAACCTATTTTAATGATTTCAATGATTTGTGTCAACATTTACAGCAACTATGTATGGTGCAGTTTTCACTAAAAATGCACGAGGAGTAGAACATGTAAAAATAATAATAAAAAAAACCTATCTCATAACATTTTGTAACAATAGAAAGAGGTGATGCCGTGACACGAGTCACGGTGAATCCGCATAACCTAGTGACGTGAAGCAAACCTTTCATCTCATCTTTCGTTGTGTTTATTGGCACTTGTGTGTCAAGTTTGATCATTTTCCTGCAACATTTTAGATGGATCTGATGTGTTTAAGGTGTTTCCTTTTAAAACTACATGTATTATAAAAAAAAAAAAAAACAGGACTCAAGTAAAACTAAATATCAGTGACTTTCAAAAAACTTCTTTCAAACATTACATTGTTTACTTTTGTTCTTATCTGCTGTGGTGTGCAGTACACAAATCACACTTAGGATTATTGAGCTGAAGTACTGGCTTTGAAAAATAATGTAAATTTGTAGTCTATGGTATAACAGTGTCGAAAATATTCTTGCAGTATACGAAACACTGTAAACTAGTGTTCATTTCACTTGACACGTGTACTCAAATACACTCATTTTAGGCTATTAAGTTGCCTACATACGTATTTCTACAGCAACTTTAAGTATTTAATGGGCTGCGGAAGCATGTTACTGAGAGGACTTTGATCTTTTCTGTACTATACATTTATTGAAGTTTGGTTATGACATTATTGTCTCTCACTAAAATATTTTTTATTGTGTAGTAGAGCATACTGACGTTAATTTTTTACCCAGAAGAAATTTTGTTTACGAAATAAATACTTTTAAGTAGCTCATAATAATTTATTAAGCAATAAATTCGTATTGTGGATTGATTATGCGTTTTATTTTATATTTTGGCATCAGATAATATTGTCTAATTTTATTTTTCTGTTCGTTTATGTCATTTTTTAAAATGATTCAATGGTGTACGACTGCGAAATTTATTCTTTTTGCTACTCTCTCGCGTTCTTGAGAAATATAAGTGTTGGGAACGAGACTCTTTATAACATTTTGCTGTCGTCTATGGCAGATACAAAAAAGAAAAGGGATGTTTTGTTTTGTTTATTGCTTAGAGTAAATATAGGGTAGAAGGAGTATCCTCTATACAGCTGCCTACGAAACTGTGTGTTCAACATGTGTCACGTGACTTTAGTGAAATATGCGCGGGAGATTTGAAATAACATTGAGGACCAAGATAATAACTGCTTAGTAATCACAACTATTTCGGGTTATTTCGATACCTTATGAATTTATGAACTAAGGAGAACATACTAGCATATTATCGCATAGTGTAATTACGTAGAAATTTCAGAACAACAAATGTAAACAATGTTTGCCTCAGTACTGTTTTCCTTAATCCAGCTGTTTTTAGTAAAAAGTAAATATTAGCAACGTACTTACTATAAGGTTTTCAACCAAGATCTTGGCGTCACAACATGACTAAATATATATTCTGGAAGGTACGCCATGAGTTTCAAACAACACGACTGCATTTTACGACGAGAAAACATAAATAAACGACACCAAACTCTCGAGACCATGTTGGACACACATTTGTGACGTCATGTTCCCTCTACTATATATTACCTCTATGGTTTATTGTTTGCTTTGTGGTATGTATGAAAGAATATATATATATATATATATATATATATATATATATTTGTCAAGGAAAAAATGTTGAATTACTTTTATCGAATTTGAGATAGCTCACACAAAATAAATCAAATTTAATTTATTAGGAAGGAGACACAGTCGGGTAGACTGATTTCTGGACCCAACATTTAATGGTGACCCCGACCTGATCGCTGTGAGTTATCTTCTGATTGAAAGGTAAGTGCATATATTGTAAAACAATGGAAAGTCTTGTTCAATAATCTGTGTGAATTATTGAGCTAACCTGAACATGATGCGGAAAGAATTAAATTTTTGGTCGAGAAACTACAAAGGTTATCGCAAGGGATGTCTGGCTTGGACGAACAAGTTTTAAATTATATGTTAAATGACGATGACGAGGAAGGTAAACTGTATGAAGCCGAGTACAATGCCATTGAAGTTTATAGAGACCAAATTATTAATGCTTAGTTAAAGGTTGAAGCATTCTACAGTGAAAGGTTACAAAAAATGTTTCTGATGGTAAGGAAAATAGTTCTGTGTGTTTATCTCCGACTTCTCGTAAGAAGAAATTAAAGTTGCCGAAAATTGAATTGAAGAAATTCGGAGGAGAATTAAAAGACTGGCTTGGTTTCTGGAGTCAATTCAGAAGAATACATGAAGATGTAGATATAGAACCTGAAGATAAATTCCAATACTTGATCCAAGCCACAATTCCTGGCACCAGAGCTCGTGAGATAGTAAACAGTTTCCCTCCAACAGCAGCAAACTATGATAATGCGATTGACAGTTTGTGTTTACGATTCAGCAGAGAAGAGTTGCTTGTTGAGTACTATGTGAGAGAATTGTTAGGACTAGTGATAACAAATGTTAACAGCATTCAAAAAAATTTTGAGTTGTCACGTTTATATGATAAGCTTGAGGCTTATTTAAGGGCTTTAGAGTCAATTGGTATGACACAAGATAAGTATGCTGCCATGTTGTTCCCACTGGTAGAATCATGTATCCCTGAAGACATTTTGAGAACCTGGCTGAGATGTTCAAAAAGTCATACTTTTGTTGCTTCTAACGATGTAGGCTGTAACACTAGTAACTATAGTAACAAATTACAACAGTTGCTAACATTTTTGAGGAGTGAAGTAGAAGATGAAGAAAGAATTTCTCTAGCTAGAATTTGTTTAAAAATTACAGAAGTTCGTGTCAACAAAGTGAAGACCAAACAGTCTAGTGAACTACCTACACCTACTGCAAACAATTTGTTCTCTAGAGAAAAACGTGATAAAATGTACAAAAACTTTGTTTTCTGTGAAAAATCTCACGAGAGTAAAGATTGCTTTCATGCTCAAAATTTACCTCTCAGCAGAAAGAAGGACCCTCAATCAAAAACAAATTATGTTTTGTATGTTTGAAAATTGGGCACCGTTCCAAAGAATGTAAGTCAAATGTGAGATGCAAAGTTTGTGGTAAACGTCACCAGACGATAATGTGTACTGAATTGCCAATTAAGAAAGATGATTCTGAGAAAAAACCACATGAAAAGAGTATGGAGGAAGATAATATACCTACGAGTACTTTGACCAGTCACAATATTTCACAAGAAGTGTTGCTACAAACTCTATGTGTCAAACTTCAAGCTAATGGGAAAAGTAAGATTGTGAGAGCTCTGATTGACAGTGGTTCACAACGTTCGTATATCCTGAAGCGAACTGCAGAAGAAATTGGTTGTAAACCAATTAATACGGAATCTTTGGTTCAGGTCTTATTTGGAGGAGCTAATTCAGCTAAGGAAGAACATCGATGTTATAATGTGACACTCACCTTAAAGGGAAATAGATCATGCAACATACAAGTATTAGATCAGTCAAAAATCTGTGGTTCCATTCCTCGAATCAAATATATAAATATTATTGAAAAATTGAGAAAAAAAGGAATTTGGTTAAGTGATTTTGGTGAAGGACAACCTGCCATTGATTTATTGATTGGTGCAGATGTTGCAGGGAAATTATTTACAGGGAAAACTTATCAAATGCAAAATGGACTAACTGCAATGGAGACACTTCTTGGGTGGGTTCTCGTGGGTAGCACTACTGGTCAAGAAAGAAGTGTTAACTCGTGACCTCTCTGCTAGTGAATAGTCAGAACCTACATGATCTATGGAATCTAGAGATTATAGGAATCAGAGATCCTTGTGAGAAAAAAAACGAAAGATGAAATAGATGTTGCAGTATACGAACACTTCAAAGAAACTGTAATTGTAAATAATGTGGGTAGGTACGAAATTGCTCTCCCTTGGCTAGAAAATAAAGCAAATCTGTGTGAAAATAAAGAAGTTGCTGAAAAAAGGTTAGCATCCTTAACCTCAAAACTTGTGTCTGAAGGGAGGTATCAAGAGTAAGATGATATTTTTAGGACGTGGTTAGAAGAATATATAATTTGAGGGACAGATTCCATTCTGAGTACCTAAGCCAACTTGTTCAACGACCTGGAGGACATGCAGTCTTCAGGGAAATAAAAGAAGGAGACGTGGTTCTCGTTGGCAGCGACGGAAAAAAAAGATTAGACTGGCCGATGGCCAGGGTGTTGAAGTTGTTTCCTGGAAAATATGGAAAAGTTAGAGTTGTACTTGTGAAAACTTCTTCTGGTGAAATTATAAGACCTGTTCAACGTATTTTTCCCTTAGAAGTGTCGTGTTCACAAGAAGTCACAGAAAAGACCTTACCTCTGACTCTTCCTGTAAAACAGAATGTCTCTGTCAGCAGAATTGGAAGAGTAGTAAAACCTCCATCTAGTTTTTTACAAGACTACAACTAATTCAAAGTTGTTTTCTTAAACATTTGGACACATATGTTTTGATTGTTTTTCCCACAATCAAAAGGTGGGAGTACGTTGGAAACGAGACTCTTTAACATTTTGCTGTCGTCTATGGCAGATACAAAAAAGAAAAGAGAAGTTTTGTTTTGTTTATTGATTGCTTTGTGGTATGTATGAAAGAAAATATGTATCAATTTTTGTCAAGGAAAAAATGTTGAATTACTTTTATCGAATTTGAGATAGCTCACACAAAAGAAACACAATTTAATTTATTAGGGAGGAGACACAGTCGGGTAGACTGATTTCTGGACCCAGCAATAAGCTTCTGTTAGATCATTCACTAAAGCGTTTAATACACTGTTGTATGGAGGCTATGACCTACGAAACAATTTTTTGAAACTGCAACTTTTTAAATGTAATAGGCAAATAGCCACTATATATTTCTCGTTAATATGACACAGGTACTATTCAATACTTAACTGAATTAAATTTAATTTAAGCAGTATTCACACACAAATAAATTGTTTATATATAATATAAAATTAAAAATTAATTTCTTGATTTCGTCAAATATTAAGGCATCCACGACCATTTTAAAAACAGTTTTTAAGGACAGCTCTAAGGTTAATGATTTAGCCTGTGTTTTATGATTATACCCACGTTGCAATTATCGTTGTAAAAGGAACTTTTGAAAAATGTAATTGGTGTCTGCTTTACGTGCTCTCTAACCGCACAAGGCCTTCGTAAAAGGTGGAAGGAATCTTCCAGGGCCTGTTTAAAGAACTATCCCAGCATTCGCCTGGAACGATTTAGAAAAACCCTGAAAATCGAAACCAGGATGGCCGGTACCGGGTATCGAACACAGGTACGTAACAATTAGTATTTCGATACGAATAACATATATTCATGCTAACTCGTACACAGTCATAAACGGCGAACAAAGTAATTTTTAAATGTTACGTCCATTTATAGTTTTTTACATCACGGACATTATGTATTTTACTTTGCTCATGTGCAGGCCGAGCTTTGGGTGCACATACTACGTGAAATTTGATACACGGCGGCAGAGTTATTACCTCGTTTTTGCTCGTTAGCAAAGCGTTATCTATCGATAGAACATCACCGTGTAAATATTTGTTGTTAAACTACTCACGTTACTTCCGGCACGTTCTTTTCTTCGGAAGCCCTGCAGCCATTACATGCGCGCCGCGGAACAAAATATCCTACTTGTACTCTGCCAGCTTCGCTGAACTAAGTTCTCGAGAACATCTTCCTCGCTAGAAGGGATTTGGAATACGTTCAGGGAATTCGAACTGCTAGGAAATTCTAACCCGAGGGCTCACGTTTGCTACCGTGTCTTTGTCCGCACAGCATGTGGATTTGGAAAGAGCATGAGGGGTGGGAGAGGTCGGGTTGGGACACGATATACGCGCCAACTGTATTGACGTCAAACTTTACGGTTCCAGAGAACATGATATGCATATGAACAGCTGCGGCTGTAATATGTAGCCTGTGGCGATATCTCCAAGTCGTGTGTTAACAGAATTCCGATCGACTGCAAGTAGAACTTCCCAAACTGAATATCGTGATTTCGCTGCACATTTTTTTTTAGAAAGATCAATTTATTGAGACCAGGCTTATTCAACGATTATTATTTTAACAAGTCGAATTTTTCAAAAATATTCTTATAATTTAAATTACAATTACTTACCTTCGTGTTCTACGTTATTCATTTATAGTTTTAAATCGGAATATATGTAACTGAAAACAGTCCCCAATAAATTTATTATCAGAGTTTTTTATATTGCTTAAATAAATTATTCTTACCGAGTTTAATTTAATGATATACGATATTTTTCAGTTTTCATATAATTTGCCACAGGAATTTATTAAAAACTTGCAGTAAGCCTAATCAAAATATGCATTGCAAAAATCCATTGAACATATTTTGATAAAATGTGTGTTATTCAGTTTTCAATTTTGATTTTCTTCTCTACTCACTATTATCCAAACCTTTAACTGCGATTTATGAAGTCAATGTTATGAATTCAACAAAAATGTGAAATAGTAGTAAATTATAAAATATATTAAGATACTGAAATCTAATATAAATTTAAATTTTCAAATTAAATATTTAAGTGATATATGTTGCTTTACAAAGTGAATATTGTTAGCTATCTCTAAGGATGGAACATTTTCTAAATAGCTCCCTCCATTTTGCACCTTTGAAATCTCCCCCTCTCCATCGCATTATTGGTGGGTTCCGTGTTACGTCATAACATTCCCAGGTTCGGAACACGCGCCCTATACGAACACCAATCCTAGTTATTGCTCTGCCTATAACCCAGTTTGTGGCTATATTTAACATATTACGTGCGGAATATTTATCTTTGTAAGAAACTTTATTGTCAGAAACAATATATTACGTGCACTCCATGTCCTCAGGAGAGGCAAAAATTCTCTGCCGGAACTAACAAAAATTGGTTTCGTAAACAAAAACATTGTAGATTAACATTCGCGTTAGAGTGATGTTGTGTATAGCGAGAATATGGAAAAAGAAAACCCTTAAAAATATTCACAACCCGATTTATACAGACTAATTCAAAATTCGTGCTAAAATGCTCTAGGGCAGTTGGTTTATAGCTACTGACACGTCAGATTATAAAGAGGTCGGACATGAGAAGTTACGTTGATACAGAGCGTCATATTATTACGGTGGGCCACCCAAAATAAAAGTGATGTACGCTGAACTTGCGATCAACGTCGTCCAGAAATTGGACACAATATTTCCAAAACTGTTAGAAACTGTGGCCATCTTCACGGATGCACAAACGACAGGACAGCTACGGAACATGCTATCTCCAGTCGCTGTTATGATGTCTCGAGCAAACTGTACGTGTGCAGAAGCAGCATGGATGCGCATGACAAGAATCATTGCACATAAATAAATAGTCGCATTCTTTGTAGTACATGCACGCAATAGCGCATGCAATGAAGCCACCTGTGCGTATTTTCTGCTTATAAGATATTACGAACACGCTCTCACGCACTTGCTGAACTGTATAGGCCTACACAAACTGCGCAAAATTTTACCGACACTAAACATAAATTCATATTTTACACGCCTTCTTCGCAAACTTATGCCCTCACCCAAAATGTAGAGCTCGGCTCCAGATATGTGGAAAACCTCTTGTGTTTTTATGTTACCATACATTAATCACTGTCATTTTAATGTCATTTAAAACGTAATAGTATTCATTTAATTGTATTGCTCCGTGTCTAGAAAATGAACTTGCTTGTTGTGAACATTATTTATTTGTTTATTTAATACCTATTTGGTATAATAGTTACTGCAATTCATTATTTTTTTATTACTTCTGTTCTTGAAAATATCTAACGTCTTTGTTCGATTTTCGATCATTGTACTGTACTATATATATACATATACACACATAGTACATATACATGTGTGTGTATGTGTGTAAGTAATATTTCTTCAAATTATTAATTATAACGTAAAATCAAAAATAAAAATAAGGAAATATCTTTTAGGGCTTGTTGATAAAATATTTGTAAAATGATTTACGCAAATATTTCTGAGCGAAACACTGCATTTGTATGTTAATTGTGAGACAAACGGTAATTTTTATAAGGTTTTTATTTCTTGTTCGCCGTTTGTCTAGGTTATTTTTAGAAAAATTTTTGCCATAAGTTGGTGTTAGTAATGTTACTAGGTTACGTAGCAATTTTTAATTATTTTTAATATGGTAGTTTTATGGAAGTAATTTTAATGTATTGTATTATATAATAGTGTTATTTATAATTATGTAACGTATAATTTTTCAGTCGAACCTCCAAATGGTATATTTGGCAAATCTAAAGTGAAGTAGACTTAGACAAAAGAACAGAGGTGAGCTGCGAGCGTTGTGTGACGTCATATCAAGGAACAGCTGATTGCGAAGGCAGGAACATACGGATAAAAGAGGAGTCTTGAAACAGAAGCCGACCGGGACGTATGCATGTGGTTCGCAGAGTCCGTGGTGCGCGACGTACTGCCTCGAGAGAGAATGGGGGAGTGCTTAATACGTCTCACAGAATTATGGTTGTGAAGGCGATATAGTTTTTAGACGTTACCCCAATAATGAACGAGTGCGTTGGTATGCCGGTGAAATTGCAGTAACCGGAATTAACATGCAAATTATGTGGTATATTTGCATGAACGTCACGCAACTTCGAGGGACTACCAGACTACTACGCAAGGCGCCCACTTAACATCAGTCAACGAGCGCCATGAAGGGAAGACTTCATCAGGTCAAACAGCAGGCTTCTGAGAGGTTGGCCTCTGCCACAGTACGTGATAAAAACCAGCATACAAGGTAGGAAGAGAAACGACTGTTACTTTTTACGTCTACCAGAAGTGAATTTTTTCTCACGTCATTGCTTCGCGAAAATAGTGTGATGCTATTCTGCGTCAGCTGGTAACCTTTTGCAAAACGGAAAACTAATTTTTAAAACTAAGAGGTTTGCCAAGGACTAATAATGAATGGTGGGACTTTGATTACAAATCCGGTACCGGTACATTGTTTTCTTGGAACTGAATATTTATATTGTAGTTTATAATATTCTACTAGGCATCGTTAACAGATGTGTACAATAGTAAACTGTTGATTTGTTATAGCATTTGAAATATTAAATGCATTTACAGTATTGCCTTAATCTATTTAAATCATTAATCAATAATCCGTTCAAATGTCCCTTTTCAGGTTGTTCGTCCCGCTAGTAATATTTTTGTTGAATTTTGGGGGAGGTGTCAATACAGAGAGTGAGGCACTTGAGTGTACCCCTAAGGAAGGGAGAACAACTCAATTGGGATGAGACATTTTCAATCTAACATCGTAGTTCCGACAACGATAGGCTGGCTTTAAAAAGTTCGATATGAAAAGCAAAACTATATCACATAGAGCAACTCTAGACAGAAGGCAACTAAGGGACCTATCGAAAGAAGTGAAGGCAAGAAGTGGGCTAGATGACGGACATCAACATCACAGAACACGTTTGTAAAGAAGTGAACCGATATCTGCCATATATATGAGCACCTTCGCATCACATCTGCAGCGCAGTGGGAGAAGCCGCTCATGCATGGAATATGAAAATACGAAAGGGAGAGGGGAAGAAGGGAAGAGAAAAAAGGCAGAATATACCTCCTACAACTGGTTTAGAAGGTTATGAAGAGTGCTTGGAGGCAGGATATAAAGTTTGATGCTCTCGATTAAGCGCACATGACCATTCTTGTACAAACAGTTTTGGGAAATTGTAACTAAGTAAAACTCACGCTAATTAAAAAAAAAGTGTTTTGCCTGATATCTGCTGATGTATTTCAATGATAAATAAAATAATAGTTATTACGTGCCAGTTTAATATAATTATATTATTCTTTCTTTATCCTAAACTTTTTTTTCTTGTGAACTTGTCAGAAATATGGACGCGACAAACTTTGAGCCTCTTGGTTTCCTTTTTTTTTCTTCCCAGAACAACTTCATTTATTCACTTCTTTTCTATCTCTCGTCCTCGGAAATGTAGTATATGAATCTCAAATAATTGTTTGTACTTTGCTTCTGAATTCTTCTCTGTTTTGTATCATCTTTAGTGTGACACCGATTTGTTGTGCATTTCTATTGACCTCTTCGATATACTTAGAGGTGGGCTTCAATGATGTGATATTACTAAACATTTTTTTGCTGAGTCAGTTTTCTTCTATTCTTTTTATGTGTCCATAAAATTCCAACTGTAGTATCCTAATTGTGACCGTGATATTTTCGCTATACCTGTATATTTCCTGATTTTATATACTCTTCCATGTACCATCGTTAGTCTTCTGAGGTCTCAGATTTTTCTGAGAATCTTCCTTTTCTTTTTTTAAGTTCTTCCAACTGTACATTTTCATTTAAGATAAGACACCCCGAAGTATACAGTCCTTCTTGTTTTATGACTGAATTTCAGTACCTGACTTCGACTTGTAGGATATCGAAATACTGGATTTAGTTTCTTGGAGATAATCCATTACGAAATAAAGGACTGTCGAAAGAAAACTAAAAATAAGACAAAAACATGCACAAGCAGAGTATGCTTTAATCAACAGGATACATACACAACATAACATCACAAAAATGGAATCGGGTCAAATAAAATAAGGAATAAACAAAAAATAAATTAAATAACAAAAATCAAAATAAGAAACCTAAGTTGACATGCGACACAATGATGAGACGAAACAAAACACAAAGATATCAGACACGAGCAAAAATACAACAAACGACACAAACGATGAGACGAAACAAAACACAGTAGTTATCCAGACAGTCCGTATTAACGACGTTTCGGGAACTGGAATCTGTTCCCGTCATCAGGTAGACACACAGGGTTCAGGAACACGAGTGCGACTGATTTTCAGTTTGTGCCTGATATATCTGTTTTTTGTTTCGTCACCAATAAGTGACTAAGGGCCGGGTGCACCATTGATGACCTTGGTATCAAAACTGAATTGAACCTGATGGACGGTATTTTCTGCTGCCCCATGACGGCTCGTGCCTTGAACCATGGTCAATCTGAAGTTTAATTTGAACCGTTTAGTCCGATGGTTCAAGGTATCTTGGATAGTCAAGATAATGTGGCAACCACGCAAATAAGCACGTCAAACAGTATAAACTACATTATGATTAAACTAAACGTTCTATGAAACATCTATGTACATCGATTTACGCTGGATGTTAGTAGATATAAATCCAAAAATTGTACACTACGTTAAAACCAGTAATTTTTATAAAAAAAATCAATTTTTATAATACGTCACCAGTAGTCTAGCAGATTAATATACTGTTTCTTAGTTTGCACTAATAATAATACGTGTTAAAAATATACAGGCTTCAGTAATTGCTACGGTGATATCTTGTACATAGTTTCATTTTGTTATTTTAATTAAAATCAGTGATTCGTACGCCAAGTGCAATCACACACGCTTATTTTCTAGTATAGAATATCTACAGGTATATTGCCATTGCAACATGGCTTGTATTACTTAAGGCTACAGCAATACTGTTGGGGGCTCGGTGTTTTTTATTCATGAAGCGAAAGGTGTGCTTCTTTAGTTTAACGTATTTCGTGAGACTGTTCTTCGTTTGTCTTACAAGGCCATATGCGCAACAATTTATCGCAGGCTTGCTTGTACGGTAATAGATTCAAACAACTATAAAGACAATTTTAAGCTAACTGAAAGAATGTAACTCGATAAGCTACGCGTACGCTATGCGTACTGGCGCTAAGAATACATTTTCTGCGTGTAACACATTCAAAATAAGAATAAGAAGACGTGTTACTTGAAAATGTTTTAAATAACTAATCGTTTTGTACAAGACAGAACGGGGCTTTGTATTTCCAAACAAAAAAAAAAGTTTCTGTAAAGAGAGAGAGAGAGATTTTGGTCAGCGCTCAACATTGAGGTTTTTAGCGCTGGTAAGATGTGACATGAGGTGAGTATGGAGCAACACTGGAATGAAGGGACGGGGGAAACGGCAGATCCCCGAGAAAACCCGCTGACTAGCGGCAACGTCCAGCACGATTCCCACATGCAAAAATCCGGGGACCTACCCCACCGGAAATCCAACCTGGATCGCCTAGGTGGAGGGAGAGAGGTCTGACCCCTCGGCCACCGCAGCTCCACTTTTTTGACGGATCCAATTGCATTTACACAGGTTCTATTTTATGGTTTTCATTTTACACTTCACTGAAATAACGATATTTCTGCCAAATAGTTGATATGTACACGCGACCGTCTAATCTTAGACGATACGTTTTAGGTAATTAATTATGATCGGATGCAAATGTATTATATCGACAATTTAAATACGATTTTGTTTGCGGAGACCAAATACAGTGCATGTGATGTCTAATACACAATGAAAAGTCACTTTAAATATTCAGTTCTGCGTTATTTCTTATATCAGCAAAAAAAAAATCAGCACGTAACAGTTTTGTTTGACGACCATACAACACACTCTAACGCCACATAACAAAGGCACATTGCTCGCAGGCAGAAGTAGAGAGACTACTTAGTTCAGTGCAGCCAACCCACATTTTCATTCACCAAAATGTTACTATTTCGGTACCAAAATATAACATCACGTTTTTCAAGCCAATTGAAATCGACCACCAAATTAAGTAAGTGCCTCTGCCAGGTTGTGCACGCGTTTGAAATCAAGGCATGTGACGAAATGATGCAACGTTTCCATAATTGTTGTTTTGATCATTTTGAACGAAGGTCTTCAGATCTCTATATCAAGTACAGAATGGTTCAATCGTGTCTTAGAAGTTAAATGACTTACACAGATTTCAAGTTAACTTATAGGCTATTCAGAATGTGCCAAATAAACTGTTCGTATATAACGTAATACAACTGTCAGATTAAACTATTGTGCTTAAAATAATAACACAACAATCAGATAAAATATAAATCATAATAATTATACCGAAAATACATTCAACAGCAATGCTTTATTACCCCGTGTATAAATGTGAGTCAGTGATGATTTCAAAATAAATTGGTAAATGTTCACTATTTACCTTTGCGTATTTGTCACAGACCAGAGGTAAATATTCGTTTATTGTTACTCGATAAATTATTATTACTCATTTCGCGAGACGAAGGACATTTGACACATTAATAAAAAACTTTATTATTTAAAGCGGTTTTTGTTTCTAAACGAGTAATCGCACGTTATTCAAGGTCAAAAACACGCTGCTTGAGAAAACCCAGGACGTCTCTTAAATTAATGACATCCTTAAAAAGAATTAAAGCTGTGATGGAAATAGTTTGTCTGTTCCCTTATTTGTCGTTGTCATCCACTATTTTCCTCCCCAAGAGAGAAGGTTTTTTTTTGCGAAAAGAATATCTGAAGTCGGTCGTGTTGGCGAGACTTTGTGTGTGCATGTGTGCGTGCGCGTGTTTTCTGCTGTAAACTTTTAAAGAGGCGCTCGTATTCTCCAGAACTTGGAACACATCTACTACGTCACTCTGAGGACTACCTTCCGACTTGGCCGTTTACCACTTCCCGTTCTACCGTTGGATTTCCGGGAAAAAATTTCCAGATATATGTCTGGAGAATAAATCAAGTTAAAAGTTCTAAAAACCAAAGTTTAAGGCTTTTTAAAATAATCTCGTAAAAAATTGTAGAGAGACAAGAAGGAAGAAAATGTTGTTTTACTTCTTTTACGTAATTCAGTTTCAGAAAAAAATCGCGGCATCATATTAAAGGATTTTAAAAAAAATTTCGTT
Organism: Medauroidea extradentata; assembly: GCA_003012365.1. Lineage (NCBI taxonomy): Eukaryota > Metazoa > Arthropoda > Insecta > Phasmatodea > Phasmatidae > Medauroidea > Medauroidea extradentata. The sequence goes on along the minus strand of PNEQ01011251.1, from coordinate 245,324 downwards.
TTTGATCTTACGTGCATTTTATTCCAACCTATGGGCTAAAATTGTAACCAAAATATTCGCTTTATTGTATACTGGAGAGGAAATTATATCAGTTTAGAGGATAACTTTTCTATTATTTTCCTTAAATCTGTCTAGCAAACACTGCAAGAAAAGATAAATAAGCATAAAATGAAAAAAAAAAAAATATATAATGACGGTTCACTCACAGACACACACACACCAATATAAATTTTAAGTGATTTTCATAAATTATGATAGTAATAATCCTGTTCGTATTTTTTTTCCTTTTTTTCTCGGATAAAATTACTATTTAGCATTTGTATCGTGTTCTTGATGTAAAATAAGGCAACTATAAGCGTTAGAAAAATAGTTTGGAAATATTTTAAACATTTTGAACTTACCCACAACGCTGTGAACTTTAATTATCCTTTGCTAATATGAAGTGTATCGTGTAGCGAGCTGTAGCAAATGTTATACGTTATTTGACAAAGAAATAATTGCTTTTCGTCATCGAGGTATTTGCAGAAGAAGAACGAAAAAAAAGATCGAAGTGAAATATTACGATGTGTTATGTGATGAGTGAGAAAACATGGTCATAAAATTGAGAGACGTTAAATGTATTAGCTGTGAATACTGAAGACTGAAATAATTTATATAAACGGGTGGAAAGTATAGGGAATGAAAATGCATAAACCAATATTCAAATTGTCAAAAAAACCTTTTCTTGTTATCTGAAAACTAAATGTTATGTAGGCAACATAAGGTATAAAGAAAATAGTTTGATTAAAACGTTGGATGGCATAAAGTAGGGCGGGCTTTATAATTGATTGACATACTATATTTCTGTTTTGAATAAGTATTGTCAATTATTTTTCAACGGTCGATACTTTAACTAAATGTTTACGTTGTTTACTGACGAAATTGTAAATGTACCCTAAGTGTGAAATCCCTGCTCTAGTATTCAGTTGTGTATATGGCTTTAGTGAATATACTGCTACCATTGTGAGTGAGAGCAGATGTAACTTAATATTATTTTCAACATGTCACACTTTACTCCGAGTTTTTATGACTTCCGCAGCTAGACTTGGCAACATACAAGCCAACGAAGCTTACGGCCAGAGTACTCAATATATTTCGATAAGATGGAAGTCATTTCGGTCACATTTAGTCACAGTGCGATTCAAATTACTTTTTTTTTTTGCGTTGAACCCACTCAAATAGCGGTTGGTAGACATATGTGAGGTACTATTTGAATAAAAATTACGTGTGAACAATGTTCTAGTATTTTCTTCCGGTTTTGTCCTATAACGCGTTTACTATTGCAGCTGTGAATTACTTTCCAAACAGTGGTTTTGTTTGAAGAATAATAATTTTCAGTATAATCAGTATTTCTTAAAATTATTGTTGAAACCTGTTTCTTTAAATTATTCCACGGTAAAATCATAATAGATAAAAATATATCTGGTTTATTAGCTATATATTTACACCCATACGTAACAATTTGTTTTATCTTAGGTAAATGTACTTATTTTAAACTTTTTGTACTATTAGTAACATAGGTGTAAGTAAGCATTACTTCATTACACTAACAAATTTTTCTAATTAGTAAGAATTTCTAGAAATAAATCTAACTATGAAGTATAAGAACTAAAACCGTTGGAAGCAAATCTTTTCAATTAGGGCTTAAGGTACATTTTTTTCACCCTGCTTCTCTATTGTCTTTCTCGTATAAAGAATTTAAAACATTAGTTCGGTTACTAACTTTAATTCTCTTTTGCAGACTTCGAATTAATTTTACTACGGTTTTTTTTTTTTTGCGTGCTTGCTTTAACAATAATGTCATTTCGAATTTAAAAAAAAATTTAATGATTTTAAAATTACAACTTTAACAGAATTTTAACGTTTATCACATTCTTTCCTCTCAGTTCCCTAGACTGAGTTATTGTTGTCAAAAACAAGTTTTCATAAAATGCTATGTAGGCTTACACTTTGTGAGTGAGTGAGAGATTTTGGTCAGTGCTTAACAGAGGTTTTCAGCGCTTGTGAGGGGTGATAGGAGGCGAGTATGGAGCGGCCCCGGAATGATGAGGGTGGGAGAAGCGAGGGCTCCCAGAGAAAACCCGCCAACCAACGGCATCGTCTGGCACTACTTCCACACGAAAATCGAGAATCGAACCCGGATTACCTTGGTGAGAAGCGAATGGTCTAACCATTCGGCCACCGCAGCCCCGTTACCCTTCGTGCATTCAAAACCTATTCTCGATTTGAATGACAATCACTGAAACAAAAAGTTTTGAAATTAGTGAGAATATCGTTTTAAATTCATGAAACAAACAACTATTTCTGGTTTCACCTTAGGGTTCGGACTTCACTACACCAATGGCCGTCAGAACGAATCCTGTAGCTGTGATACAAAATATGTGAAATTTGAAAATCGCACTATATCACGCAGGGTTGTAATAACTATTTTAAAATGCAGTAATTGGAATATATTCGAACCTTCTTAAATAAAAGTTACGGCGCACATGTTGTTAATGTTTTGGTCATAAGTACTCGTAGCTACTGGTAACTGGAAACGAATAATATTTAAAACAATTACAGTTGACGAATGCATGTTGTAGTGCAGCTAAGGGTCTCGTAGAAGATAAAAATGCCGATCCGATGAATGGGGTGTAAGTGGAGTGGTGGGTGAATGTCTGCGTTGGGCAATTTCGGATGCGCTCGGTAATCTTCGGCAACCATTTTTTTCTCTGGTGTAATAATCTTGGTTTGGTTTTTATTCACGAAAAGTCTGGCATTTCACTAATTTACCCCAAAGTTTCCCCTTTGTCCTTAAATGTTACCCTTTGTTATCTAACGTGAAGTCTCAAGATCACAAGTGCCAAGCCTAGCGGGTATACGACTATAAAGACTGTGTTTCTCGTACATCCTCATCGCTTCTCAAAGCGAGCAGATGACTCTGCTGGCCATGGGTCTGATTGAGAGTGGATACTGTGCAGCAATGTAAAATGCATTCGATTTATTCCAAACATAAATTTTTATATATTAACTTAATTTTTTACCTTTAAATCATGTGTATCCAAAACTCCTTATGCTTTGCTACATTGTATTTTATTTTTGTTTTATATAAATTTAACTTTTTTATCACAAAATTTAGCCTTAAGGGCGCTGCTACCGCAATTTTCATCATCATTATTTTATTTTGTATTTGTACCAGATAATTTTTTCTTGTTTTAGACACAAAATGTGACTAAATTTGGCTCTTGTGAAATTTTTTTATCTCACATAGTTTTCGCGTAATGGCTTGTTAAAGTCATATTTTTGAATGTCTCCATTTTAACGACTACACTAAAACCAACTCATATACCAGACTCAAAAAAATCACAGTGCATGAAGACATTGCAGACTACAATGATATGCTCATAAAATTAAAGAATAAAAATTATTTGTATTTTAAAAAATTACTAAAACTGAAAATAAAAATTTAAAAAGTTCAATAATTTTTTTTAAACAATACAAATAATGTTTATTCTTTAATTTTATGAGCATGTCATTGTAGCCTGCAATGTCTTTACCCACTGTGATTTTTTTGAGTTTGGTATATCAGTTGGTTTTAGTGTAGTCGTTAAAACGGAAACATGCAAAATATGACTTTAACAAGCCATTACACGAAAACTATGTGAGATAAAAAATTTAGTCACATTTTGTGTCTAAAACAAGAAACAAATATCTGGTACAAATACAAAATAAAATAATGATGATGAAAATTGCGGTAGGCCGCGCCCTTAAGGGGTATTGACCCCTACGACCTTGGATTTATCTGTTTCTTCTCTTAACTTCTGTTCCTGTCGATGTATCAAAAATCTTGTCACGACAGCGCATAGGTACAAACTTAATCGATGCCCTGTAATTGCTGGAACCAAAATATATTCATTATTTCGCAACGGGAAACAGCTGAAAAGGAAAATTTGCTTTATTTACGGGCCACACAATTAACAGAAACAATGCCATATGGATTCCAAAAAGTGAAAGAAACAACAAACGATGCCTTGTCAGCGCGAAAAAAGTAAAACAATGTGTCTATTCCCTGATTTATAAGAAAAACCGTAAAACCGATCTGACAGGGATCAATCCCCATTAAAGTTTCCAATTTACTTTTACATCATTCACACATGGAAAGTACTTACGATCAAAACACATCATAATCTATTTGAAAATTATATACATTCCTTTAAAACATTATTTTAAATAATTATCATTAATGTGTTTGGTTTTTGGTCACATGCATAACCACTGCCCCTCTCCTATTTCGTTACACATTCCCTTATTCTCATTCAACCCTACTAATTGTATGCACATAAGCCTCATTAGTGTATATTTTAAGACAATTTTAGTTTAATATGTTACTGAAGTTTTACATTTTCATTTACTCGATAATTGTAAATGGTTCCAGATGTCCTGATGATTTTACCTCTTTCATCTTCACTCAAACATACACAATATTGGTCGATGTAAGTTAAATTTTTTTATACATTAAAATATTTCAACTAGATTTACTATTTTTTTTACCATTGTTAACCTTCCGCAAGCAACAAAGATACCAGTTATTCTTCATCCGGTTTTTTTAAAATCAGTTGCTTTTTTACTAGTCTATTAATTAGTAAATATATAATTTGTACCTTAACATTTTTTCTTTCTCGACTTAAAAAGTTTGTCGCCTTATCCTTGCGCATACAACTGTAGAATTTATTTCGATAATTCACTAATGTTATTTTTTTTAAATTTGTAATGATCTTAAAAATTTACTTAGTTTTGTTATATTCAGTGTAATTGACTCAAGACAACCTTCATATCTAATATCTGCTACTCCATAGAACACAATTACGTAAATGTCCCAAACACATTTGAAATTTAAGTTCATAAATTAGGTAATTATTTTAGTTATATGAAATTTCCTGTAGACATTGTTGCAACCATATTTTTTAATCACTTTTGAGTGTCTTATTAATTCAATATAGCCTCACAAACTAAGCATATGTCGGCTCTTAATTTATAAAAAAACTAATTTAGTAAAAATCTGTATTTGACTAAATGTAAAAACATACGACCACTGAACATATTGAAGCCTATTTAATATATTATTGCTTAAATAAGCTAAAGAATTATAGATTTAATTGTAATGCTGTAGCATATATAAAAATTTTTCCAAAAAAGTACAGTTCTGTTTTTTTTTAAACCATACAATTTTAATATGATCCCAACAATTGTAAGACAAGTATACGTAGTTCCGTAAGAGAAATAATCGCGATGCGGTGAGTGAGTGAAAGATTTTGGTCAGCGTTTATCAGCGAGGTCATAACGCAGGTGAGGGGTGTCATGAGGTGGGTATGGAGCAGCGCCGGAATTAATGGGCAGGTGAAACGGGAGATCCCCGAGAAACCCGCCGACCAGCGGCATCGTCCGGCACGGTTCTCACATGCAAAAATCCAGGGACCTACCCTGCCAGGAATCGAACACGGATCGCCTTGTTGGGAGGCGAGAGGTCTGTCCCCAACCGCGGCCCCCCAAATCGCGATGCATAATCATTTACATGATACGAGTATTTTAAGTACTAAAACGTTTTAACGCACACATGTAGCCTATGTATTCAGCAATTACGTTCTGGGATACAGAAATACGTGTGTTCCTAGCCTCACTAAGCTGTCAGCAATCATAAAGACCTGCGAAGCGACAATGAGCACATCGATACTGCTGACGAGTTTCCGTGTCTTATCACCTTCTGCAGCCAAGCATAGCACAGTCGACGGCACATGTTTTATGCAAGGAAATTTAGTTTTGCGATATTTCTTATTTATCTAACTGGCAGAAATGGAGATAGATAATATAATTTGCCTGTTGAATTACAGGTCACGCTTCCTATTCTTGTCGCGAATATCAAAGTTGCGTGCGGCCAGGCACGTGTGCTCGGACGTGACGGTACTTGATTACCGTGCGTGCTACGGGCTTATCGTCACACCTCACGCATCAAGAAGTAGGTCGCCCTTCTGAAACCGCCCTTCTTTTTTTTCTCATCCCTTTATCGTGGGGCTGATGCATCGTGCTCGATATTAAGTTGCCTTTGTTGTCCTGGGGCTAAGGGAGGGTCACCCCTCACACGTCGCCACCTCATGTGTTACGTTACCCCCCCCCCCTCCCACCTTCCCAGCACTGCCAGAAGCTCACCGTCATTTTCTTCGCGAGCGCGTCTCATAACGCCCCCTGACCTGCCGAGCCAATCAATCACTGCTGTGCCCGATATGTACGGTACAAACTATTCAACTTAAAATTGCTCACGTTCCACATTTTTAAAAGTATTTCGTGGCGATGTTAACGCTCTTCAGACATGCTATCTATTACTGTGTAATAAAAGTATTTTATTAAAATTAAATAAAATCTTTATACGTTAACTACACTAAAATTGTAATTTATAAATGAATTATCAAAAATACAACTTACAAAAATTTGTTTATCAAAACTAGACTTCGGTTGATCTATTTCTTGAGACGTAAAATCCTTTAATTTAACTAAGCCATTATGTTCTCTTTTAATTTACTTTGTAGTTATTGTTCTGAAGGTTCCGAAACATTAAAACCAAAATTAACGAATATTTAAAATATGTTTAATGAAATTTTCCCTGCAATGCTTACGCAGAATATTAAGAAAACCTATTTCGTTTTCGTATGCAGGTTAGACTTTTGCATACTAAAAGATATTATCTTTTTAATATTTGTTAGACTTAATAAGGAATGTGTTGCTACCTATCTTAACCTAGGCAAATGCACAACTTTAAGAAAACCTATTATGTTTTTTATTTGCAGGTTTGACTTTTGCCTACTAAAGTTTATTATATCTTTTAAAATTGGTTAGACTTAATAAGGTTAGCCTCGCAAACTATCTTAGCCTAAGCAATGACACTAATTTCCAAGCCCGTGTCGGGATTCGAACCCAGGACTTCTCGCACTATAGGCCAGAATGCTAAAATTTTACATCGTATTATAAACTCGAGTTTAAAATATTTGGAAACGTCGTAGAATTTTCTGCGATCGCTGTGTGATAAGTATGTTACGTTACAATCTTATTAACTCAATTAAGAGTATACTTGCGAGAATATAAAATAAGTAAATGTAACGAGGTAGGTTCGGATTTTTATTAACGATATTTGATATGTTTTAAAACCTGTATTGTTCCCTTATTGAAATATTTACGTAACATGCGTACGGAAATAGTGCAATAATATCATTGAGTGGTGTTATTTTGCACAAGAAGAACATTTTTATCTCTCAATATATAGTTTGATGCTATTTGGAAGAAGCACATATAAGACATTATACCTCTGTACAAAACCTAATGAAATAAAAAAAAAGAACATTACTTTAGTTGCATTATTGTGGCTACATAGTGTTTACCTCTAAGATTGAATGACATCTCAGAAATTTTTTTTCCTCGTTTGAATCGAATTGGGTACGGGTATAATGCTTACTAAGCTGGCTTATTTTTTTATATTTCGTTTATCATATTTCATTATAAATATTATTATTTAATGTTTCTAGAGGTACGTAAACGATTTTAACCTTAAGGGTAACTTGCACCCATTTCGAGGAAAGAAGGCTTATCAGTTATACTGGTAATTTCTTATTTTGGGCTGTTTATGTCAATATCTCATCACCTGCCTAGCTTATGTCGCAATTATTATGTGATTAGACATGTCACAAATTGCGGCCATGTCTACCCAGTCCCAGTGTGCAGAGACTCCTGTTACCTTTTTGCAAGTTTTATGCTTTTATAGGCATATGATGTTTACCTATAAGAAAAATACCCACGCCATGTAAACACATTCAAGTTACGCCATCAAAGAGACTACGTTTGCACTGTGATTGGCTGAGCTAGACAAGGCATAATTATTGAATAGACCTTGGATTTTCCATATGCCACAGTCAGTCTGCTCGAGTCCCACAGATTCATACGTACCTGAAGACGCGAACATAATACCAACCAGTTCCCGACTTTGCATTTGTTGCCAAATGAAGCGTGATACTTTTGTTTTTGCTCTCGTAGTTGTTATGTATGTGTATACATACATTCTTCCATTAATTGTGTTCATTTGTGTTTTACACGTTGATTTTATCTAGTCGTGTCACCATTTTTACGTAACTAACTCCCTGATATGTTGCCGTATTGTGTACGAAAAAGTCATCATACAATATTTTGTAAGTTATATTTTCGCCTTTAATTTAGTCCAGGATTTGCGTGATGTGCACATTATACAGTATATCCTATATTATAATTATATAACATTACGTGTGTTTAGAGCGTAGATTTAGTTTATCCACCTTAATGTTATATAAAAATTTAAAGAAGTTTGTTTACCATTAAATGTAATATCGACGAAATAAAATAAATTAATACATCAACAAAGTCTCGCCATAGAAAAGATACAAAACGATCCTACTTCGAACTTGGTTGGTTATAACTTACGACTAAACCAAACAGACTTGAGATTTAATTATTTTCTGGTTGTCAAACTGCTTACTATATCTACGCTAAGTTAATTTCTCATGTAAATTCCAAGCAGAAGAGACTGGAAATTAAAATAAATTTTGCAGGAAAGTGGAATTATATTTCTTTTGAGTATCGAAACACAGTCTTCACGGAAGGCCACAAAGTTATGAGAAAGTATCCAACTGTCAAAAATTATGAATAATTCACGAGGAATGCCACCACAGCATTCGAGAAATTAGATAATAAAATTATTCCAACTGGAAATCAAGCTTTTCGGATTGAAACACGTTTCCATTGTTGTAATATTCACAAAGTGGAATGCTAAATTATTTACTATGTCATAAGTGTACGTTGTTTACCCATGGTTTAGTTCACTTTTTCCAGCTTAGAACAATCTTGGCTTATTATTGAAGAAAGGGAATATTTATCGTACTGAACCGAAGTTTTCCGTCATTATGTCCTATTAGATACTAATTTTACGTCACATATAAACGAAACTTAATAGTTTTTGTTGACATACAGCATTGCGAGATAAGGTGTGCAAAAAACTGTTCAATTTATATTATCAACACATTGCAGGACTCGTTTAAAAATCCCATTGAAACTAAGATTTTCATGTTTTCAAAAATATGTTTTACTAGGTCAGGTAAAAATACATATAATTATTTTAAAACTAGTTTTGGCTCAGTTTCCTTTTAGAATGAATATTATCGAACAATAAATTCACACTTCAGGTTAAAAATGCTTTCAAACATATTTGTCATATTTCGTTGCAACGGAGAGGGAGAATTTTATTTGCACAGCGGTCTCGGATTTTTCTATTTTGAGACAATCCTTCAAAAGTGTCTTACCATAATAAATAATATTGGTAGATAAGTACTTGTTAAAATTGCCTAACCTTGTACACTAGGGTCACAGCAGAAATATAGTCACGTCAGTGTAATGCAGATGGCACCAACCCTGGAAACCGGTTTTATGGTATATTAACAAGCCAATTACATTAACCACGGCACCAATTGAATGCACGAGTATTTTCGTATTCTTCCTGTAATTTTCAAGTTGCAGGTAGTTGCTGTACGCTGTGTGTTGAGACACACTCGTATGTATACTGCGTACACGCTTATCACAGAACTATTGTCAAACGTGGATACTTTGGTTGAATCAGTGACATTGACCGACTAAAGGTATATGTTTCGGGATCATTTGTCGAAGACATAAAACATATTGTTAGACACTGGAACATCGCGGAAAAAGTTGACTACTTGCTAGACTCCAACATGCTGTACGTAACACTGAACGCATTACACTTCTATTGGCTATAGTTAATTTGAAGCATTGTTTCTCTCTTCAACATGTCCAGGTATAACTGTACAGTTTTAACACACAGCGTGTGTGATTTGCCCCAAATCTGTTCATACTTGTTGCGGTTAATATTCTACAATTTATTGGAGACTATGTTAACCATTTTTGCGATTTTCCCGTGTTTCTACGTATAGTTTTGTTTTTAAATCCTTCAGTTGGATAAATTTTGAAAATGTTTGCCCTTTTCTCATTAAATAGCACTAAATTAAATATTTTAAGTCTCAATGCGACCTATTCAGTCAAAGTACCCACATTTCATCGTAAATCACCTAAACATGTTCTGCTTTATCGATAGATTGCACGATCGAATTCACCACTCGTTCAAAGTAAATCTATTTTAAATTTTATGAGGATTTTCGTTGCGACATATCTTCTCTCATCCTCTCTAATTGGCTGCTTCTTGGCTAACTATCTGTGCAACAAATATGAATCTTATATTGTGTCTTATGGTGCTACACTACCCTCTTTTGTTAAATAAACGCTTTTGTTTTAAATTCTTATATTCACCATGAAAGCATAGTGCAGATTACGCAAGTTATATAAGAAAATGTGGCTAATATTTAGTTTTGATGTTATAATTATTAAATATTTTGCATTTCAAGTTTCCAGTTTGTGATGCTAGAAAGTTCATTGATTTTTCTTGCGCAACCTTGCAGACATGTTGAGTTTCAAACCCGATAAAATATAACCATCGAATGTGTTCAACTTTACTAAGGCCTCTAGTGTGACCATGACCACATATGTTAAGAAACAAATCCAGTGCAAAATATTTACCTCTCTTAAGAGCGCCGCCTACCTGCGTGTTAGATGCTCAGAAGTGACGTAACTATAAGGAAGACTTAGAAGTGCGCATCAAATGCTGCTTCGCCACATTCGGCCAAGCTCTGCATGATTCAAGCTGATAAATTTTTAATATCGGATTTCAAGCGGTGACCACATACTTTTATTGATGAGAAGTATTTAGTAAAATTAATAGCACGACTCTATCTGATTATCGCACACATCCGGTTAGTACATTTCGAAGAATGGCTGTCTCAATTAGCCGTTTTTTAGCTTTGTTGTAGAACTTAGAAACAGTATTTTTAATGAGCATGTTGGCTTAAGAGTGTTTACGTGGCAAAACGCATAATTTTGTATTTGTACGACATAGTGTTAGATTTATAGATGTTACTTGTGACTACATTTTCCACTTGCGAAACCTTTTTAGCTCTCATAGTCTTCCAATAGAGGCAATGCAATTACTTTGTATTAACAAAAACTCTATAAATAACGACGATTTTATTCATTTATGGCCATTTGTAAAAAATAGAGAGGGACTTTGTTGTGTGGATTCAAATCTTTTAGCATATAGCACGTACTATCTAATATCAGTGTAAATTATGTTGTTCGAGTAAGTCAGTTGGTTTTTGTTATTAGCATGTTCCCATAACTTCAAATTGTAACTTTGGCGTGCCGCAATGGGAACACTATGAGAGCTAAAAAAGTTTAACAAGTTGAAAGGTAGTCACAATAAACGTCTATAAAACTAAGACTGTGTATCGTACAAATATAAAATAATGAACATTTGCCACGTGAACGCCGGGCGTGGTCTACATCAGTTTTCAGCGTATTTTTTTTAAATTTTTATTTTTGTTCCTGATATTATTTTTATTTTAGACATAAATTGTGATTAAACCTTCTAATTAGGAAAATTTTGTATTTTTCACAGTTTTTGCGTAATGATTCGTAAACGTTAAAATTTGAATTTTACGGTTTTATGTACGCCTCTAAAACCAACTAACAAACCAAACCGAAGAAAATTCACAGTGTATAACAATGTTGTAGGCTATAATCTGACATGTGTAAAAAAATATATATTTGTATTTTAAAAAAATGGTTGAAATTTTTTAATGTTCATTTCTAAATTCATTTTAAATTTTAGTTAAGAACAAAAAATATTTAATTATTTGTTTTTATACGTGTCAAATTTGTAGCCTACTACATTGTTTACACTGTGAATTTTTTCAGTTTTGTAGATCAGTTGGTGATATCGGCGTACATAAAACCGTAAAATGCAAATTTTGACGTTTACGAGTCATTACGCAAAAACTATGAGAGATACAGAAATTTCCTAGTTGGAAGATTTAGTCACAATTTATAGTTAGAAAAAAAATCTGGTTAATAAATATAAAAATAAAATAAGACAAAAGCTGATGGCGCGGTCACCCCAGTTTCCAACGTCTTTTTTAATATTTATATTTGTACCAGATATTTTGTTCTTATTTTAAACATAAATTGTGATTAAATCGTCCTCTTAGGAAATTGTTGTATCTCTTATAGTTTTTGCGTGATTAGTCGTAAACATCAAAATTTGCACTTTACGATTTTATGCACGCCACTAAAACCAACATACATACTAAACCGAAAAAGTTCACAGTGTATAACAATCTTGTAGGCTGTGATTTGACATATATAAAACAAAAATATATGTTTGTATTTAATAAATAATGCTGAAATTTGAAATGATAATTAAAAAAGGATTACATTTTTTTTTTTAAACAAAACTTTATATTGTACCTTTACTACACACGAAATCATTTTTTTATTCACTAATTTAAACTCAAGTACTTGACATTACACGGGAATTTTTAATCTAAACGGAGCTTGGTTACTACGAAATAGAGTATTTTCATGAAATCGTTATTTATCCCTATCAGAGTTTGTATTTTTTTCGTCTATAAAATAAACTATACAGTAAGCGGAGGTGAATTTCGAGGACTTTCGTAGAGTTTTAATTTGTTAAGTGTGTCAACTGTTAGTAGATAATAACGTAATTATTTCTAGTTGTATTTCATTATTTGGAAATCACCGCAAGTACATTTCTTTCCTCAAGTTTATACCATACGAGAGAATAAAAGTTTATTTAGAAGACTTCACGGTACCCCTAGTGTTCCGTACTTCTGAAATGAATATTTTCCCTACGACGTCTCGACGCGAGCGAGGCAATCCGTCACTACGTCTCATTACAGACAAACGCGCACGCGGAAGGAGGGCGATGTTTGTTTTGCCTAGCGGCAACAGTGGCTGCGTTGTTTGCCCTGAGCGCAGAGTAAACACACACGCTGGCCCAGAGGGGTAGTGGTGGATGGGTGCGGGGCAGCAGGCAAGCTCAAGAGAACTCTAGTTTTTGAAGGTTGCCGCGCCGCGCCGCTCCTCGCTAGTGTTTACACAAGACGCGGCTTTACTCCGGCCAAGTCGCCGCGAGCTCTCCCGAGGGAATAAATCAGGGAGACCCCGGAGGAAAAAATCTCACCCTCTTTACTTCCCCATGTCTACAGCATTCGTCTTCTTCCTCAACAATCGATGGTATATACCCTTTTTCTTTTCGTGGCTGTCTTCCTAAAATCTGTGGCTTGGAATGGTGACCCTCTAGACGTAAGGAGGGAGGGAAACCAAGGGTCACGAGCCTCACCCCCTACACCCGCTCGGAGAAGAAGATATTTTGGTCAGCATTTAACGTCCAGGCCTTCAGCGTTGGTGAGGTGATATGATGTGAGTATGGCGCAACACCGGAATGAAGGGGCGGGGGAAACGAGATATCACCCCATAAAACTCGCCGTCAAGTGGCATCGTCCGGCATGATTCCTACATGCAAACATCCGAGGACCGACCCGCAGAGAATAGAGCCCGGATCGTCTTGGTGGGAGGCGAGTGCTCTAGCTACTGCGACAAACGCGCCCTCATTCCCTCTCTCCCCACGGAATTTTCACACTTTTACTAGGTACCACAACGAAATAGAGTCCAGATATCCTTACTTTACGAAAATTGCCTAAATAGCATCATCTGTCTCCTTAAAATCCGATTTTTTTTTGGGTGAGCGTTCGAGCCTATACCCTCCCCCCACACATATTTATTTTGTGGATCATTGTTACTATAACTATCCCAAATTCGGGACCATCTAACATATTAACATATTTCAATGGTGTATAAAAAGTGAGGGTTACTGTAGTACAATGTCACTTACAACGTAACACGATAGTTATAAATCCTTTAATATCAAAATTTAAATTTATTTAATTCGCAGTTTAGTTACGGGCGCTCTTCGAAAAGAATTCTGTGGGCGGCCCTGCTCGTTGGGGATTCAAGAGAACGGAATTATATAACCGATTGAGTTCTGGCTAGAATACCACAATAATATTGAACAAAGATCGAATGCAGGTTTGGGGTAAATGGGAGTACCTTGAGAATATCCGCTCACTAACAGCGTTTGTTGCTGCTCTTCCCACTTGTGAAAATCGGTAGCAGCACGAAGTGCACTAGGATTGGTTCAGGGGTTGGAGTAGGGCAGAAGAATTTGACCTGGAAATATTTTCTGTAAGCGTAATGTAAAAATTAATTTTATATTTTTTAGAATTATTTACTTAATTGTCAGTACTTAAAAAGATGATTTTGTGAATTCTTACAAAAAAAAATTAAGAAAAATTTTCTATAACAAAGTACATATTAAAGTTTAAGACGTGTATAAATGTAAATGTGCAGTTGCAACTATTTTTGTGACAAATTTCATTTGACATACTGTATTGTAGTGACCAATTTAAATGAACGGTCGGCAATCGAACGCACGGATGATTCTGCGAAAGTACCACGCGTGTAGCTGTGTTATTCAGAATTATTTTTCGTGCATTGGTACAGGTTGCGAAGTATTGTCAACAACGCTCAACTTAGAAGAGCAATTGACCTTTCTACGACTGTAAAACTGGCTTGTTCATACTACCATTTCTTTTACACACCATTATGATGGTAGTATTTCTGTGAGAAACCACGAAAGCTATTAATTTAACTTACTTTCTTATAATCTATCCATCTGCTTTCGGGTCTCTCATGCGAGAAACTCAGTGAAATTAGCAACATTTTTAAAATTGTAAATCACAAACACGTGCAACATGCGAACCCACACGGTTATTGTTTAATTGGTGATTATCAGAAACATACAACACAGTAATGTTATCACTCATATGGTATACGTGTGTAATGTAGCGTTATTATTAACAGAAATCAAAGATGTTCAATTGTAGACTGTACGCATGATTTTCCTTTTGAATTTAAAAAACTAGTTTAAGGGATCCAACGCACTATTATCTTTATTAGAGATGGAGGTAAAAGACAAAAACATTCTACCTCTACTGCATTGTAGTGAATAAAATTATTTTTTTTTTATATTAGTTTCATGTGAATTCCAAATCTTAACAGATAATTACAGACGAACGTAGTTCACGCAAATCATGTTTGAGTTTTTGCATGCAGGCTATTTCAACAATTATTCGTAATGTCTGTACATTTTGTGCCGTAATCAAATACAAATCACTTAAACAAGTAGGATAGAAATAATTTGAACACGTAACTGGTATTCTAACCCAGAGCTCGTGCTTAAAACGTCACCATGCATTTTGCGCCTGACTTCAACTGTTTGGCTGATAACATGAAGACAAACTCGCACGAGGCATTCATATTTTGTTTTTCTTCCTATGTGTTATATGCACGACCAAACAATTCAGTATAAGATTACAAGGCACCGTAAACTCGTGAATGTAATTAAGAAACAACCAATAAATGTACTTGTTCACCAATTATAAGTGATATGCTAACCTGGTGTCCGTGTCATTGTTGGGTTGGTACCTCCGCCGAGAAGTTCGTACAGTTCCGTTTCCCAGGTTTTCAGTTTTATTGGTCGGTTATCGGTTGTATTCTTATCAGGTTTTTTCTTTAATCTGCTCTTTATGTTGTTGATTTTTTTTTGCAGCAACAAATTACCAGTCATCACTTTTCCAAAGTTGTCGCTATACTTCCTTGCAAGTGCCTGTACTGATACATCCTTCCTTCTTTTTTCATCTGGTAACTGCGAATTTTCCAGAACTTCACGATGTTGTTTTACATTACGTGTTAAAAACAGTAAACCATCTTCCGAGTTGATTTACCACAGTCTTCCGAATCATAACTCATACCTAGCAGCCTACAAAACAACATAATTTGACACACTGCACAATACGGTTATGAATCTCAACTGCACGAGCGGCAGTAGTGTGACGCATATGGACGGAAATTCTTTAGCAAATGCTTCACAAAGGAGAGTATGAGCATGAAGAATAAGGTAACGATTACTCATAAAAAATGGAGCGAATGCTTATACTCATGAGCACATGCTTATACTTCCTGCTCATACAAGCATTTGCTCCTCTTTTATTCATACGGCCCAGTGTGTCGTAAATATAACAGAACCTATTTGTTATTGCTGATGCTGGTGTAAAGCTTATGAGTGTTTCAGCGCATAGGAGCAATAATATTTACCACGACTTGTAAATATAACACTATCAACACCTTTTTTTATACCAACCGATCATTGTTTACCTAATCGCAGTTTACATAGCTGTAAAACATCTTGAAACATAAAAAGATCGAAAATTAGCTAACAATGAAATTGTGTTATAACTTACGAAAGGGGGAAAAAAATTTAATTTATTATTACGTTTATATTGCAACGTTATTTTCATGTAAAGAAACATTACAGTTGGATATTTTTAGCTGCTGTATTTCAAAACGTACGAATGGGATACAAGCTTTGGTACATTTCGCTTTCAATGAAATTATAAATGTAACGATTAAAATTTAGAATTTCCAAAATGCCTCTTATACACGCTGGCGGGTGTCGCCCATAGTACTTCACTGAGTTTGAAATTTCTCTCAAAAGATACCCTTTTAAAGTAACCACATTAAATTTATATTTTTATTTCATTTCTGCTAGTGATAATTTAGCTCTAATGAAAACATTTATCTATGCAAAGAAAAATATTTATTTAAATCTAATTTATAATCTGTTGGTAGTTTTTGTTATGCTGCAGGTAAACGTACCGCAGTGGGATATCAACATTTAATCTTGCACGTATACTATTTTGTGCTAATTTCATATGTTCTCAGTGTTATGTTTTGTTATAAATAAAAATTATATAACCATCCAAAATTGAATCGCTACCGTGCCTCCTAATGTAGACTCTCTAGACCATTAAAGTACTTAAAATATTATGATGGTTAAGAACACACTTGTTCGAACATCGCCATAAAATACGTTAAATAATATAGTGTTAAAATATGAAAATAATAAATTTTTACGGGCCAGTTAAATGGAGATTCTATGTTGAACTGTTTTTGCGCTAGGAAATTACCGTAAATTCAGTAGCAAGAGAGAGTAACTTAACTTTCGCGAATAGTTTCAACACGTTGCTTTTTTTCTTTACGAAATTCTCTGACAATGTTAAATGATGAAAAGTTGTTCTCGTGTTACTGTAGCTTAATTATGATGATATCTGAAATATTAATTAAAGTTACATAGCTCTTTTTTGTGAATTTCTTCTAAACACTAACCTAAATTAAAAAATAAATGCCACTGAAAAAGTATCAGTGTTATTTTTAGCCTTTGTTTAATTTTATGCACTCCAAAGAGAGATATTTAAATTAAGACTGTCCTGTTCTGTTTGAGATTAACAACAGACTACTTAATCAGCATCTTGTTCTTTTTTACAATGTTTGCAAAAATAATTAATGATTTAAAACAACTTTAACAATAAATCTAGGTTTTCGGTAATAAAAATAGTCACCTTAAACAAATAAAAAAAATTATATATTACAGTTTTTAGTAATATTTAGAACTAATTGTCAACCCTAGATATCTAGAACATGAGAGACGTGTTTGGAACATGTGTCACTGAATTACACTACAACATACTTTACTTTCGTGATCTTGGAGTGCTTCGTACAGACGGGTAGTAATATAAGCCGATCCTTTATTATGAGCAGTAGCGCACGGTCATAAAATGGTTCAGTTAATAATGTATCTTACTTTTAAGTTTTATATTATTTGGCCATTTTTACCTGCATTTAAACGAGTTTGTTTTGTTGTAAACAATGTTATGTGTTTTACTGTACTCATAATAATTTGTTGCAGAACATCAACGGCAATGATGTAAACTTCTTCACATATATGTTGTAGTTTTGAACTTTTCACTTTACTATTCTGTAAACATAACTTTTCCCTACGGCAACTGCTAAGCCATACATATTTACAGTCGTAGTGTAAAATATTTAGCTACTGAATACAGACAGAGACTTTGTGAAACGATCCAAGTTATCTTTAAGAAAATCGTGGAAGTAATGGAAATTGATGATTTTTTTTAAATAATGCCACTTTTCTTTTCATTTAAATTTTGAGACATTCACACAAGATAATGATTTGAAATGTTCCTTTATTACTGAATGAGGTCTACATTGTAAGTCTTCTTGAACTGCAAGACTTTCGTCGAGAAACTGTTGGAGACGTGAATTTGCTTTTCTTTGTACATCTTTGATGATTTTCGAAATGTTATAAAATGTAATGTTCTTTGTCCCAGTGCTGAGCGGTATTATTTAAATGCTGTACATTTTTTATGAGATATTTTATACTCTACGTACGAGCCGGATGTATTGATCGTAAACTAATACGTTTTTAATTTTTTGTAACAATGAAATTTCAGTTGTTTGGTTTGTAAACCTTTGGGCACGGAACCATAAAAATAATGGGTGTAACAGAAGTGATGGCCAATAATTCACACATAGAAAGTACTGGCCAAAAGAAGCTACAAATGTCCAATAAACATGGGTCCGGAAATCAACCGTTGTCGAGGTAGAACAAATTGTTTGTAGCAGTTGATCAGTATGTAGGAACACATGGCATTTCCAATTTTTACAGAAGGTGTACAAAATGTTGCCCATGCGTCTGAATGCAACATTGAACTCGTCTCTGAAACGAGTTGCGAATCCTCTCAGGCAGTCCTGGTGCATTCTGTAAATGCTGGAAGACTGCTTCAATCCGCAAGCGTAATTCTTGAAGAGAGTTGACCTCAGTAGCATAGACCAGGCTTTTGACATGACCCCACACACATAAATCCATGGGATTTAAATCCGGTGACCTTGTAGGCCATGGCACAGGTCCTCCTCTACCTATCCAATGTTGACCATACCGTCGAGCTAGAAGCCAGCGCACACGTAATTGAAAACGTGCTGGAGCACCATCATGCATAAACCACGTGTTCAGGCGTTGGTTCAGTGGAACATCATCATCATGAAGCAGATCTGGAAGTACAGTACGCAGATACTGCCTGTACCGATCTCCAGTTAGTCTCTGTGGTAGGAAGTGTTGTCCAATTATGCGGTCTCCGAGCAGTCCGGCCCAGACGTTCAACGAAAAACGTTGCTGATGTCGTGGCACATGTGTCGCATTAGGATTGACATCGGCCCAAATGTGACAGTTATGGAAGTTGAAAATGCCTTCACGGGTAAACCCAGCTTCATTCGTGAACAGAATACTGCTTACAAACAAGGGGTTCAAAGTACACTGTTGTTTAATCCATTGGCAGAAATTCTCTGTAGGAGGGAAGTCTGCATTGTAGAGAGCTTGCACACGCTGGAGATTATACGGATACAGTAATTGCCGATGTAAAATCCGCCACACACTCATATGACTTAGAACACGCTCCTGGATAGCAATCCTCCATGTTGAAGTACTCGGACGTTCGTGTACAATGTCTAACACCCTTTCCTCAACATAAGGTGTTATGGATCTGGGTCTACCTTCTCGTACATGATGTGCAAAACTCCAACTTTCTCGAAGGCGCTGATGTAACCTCGTAAATATACGTCTGTCGGGCTGCCTGCGGCGAGGAAAAGCTTCTTCATACAATCGTGCAGCCTGAAGTGCACTGCCATTAGCTTTGCCATACATGAAGTGCATGTCAGCGTACTCTTCATTAGTTTAACCTCCGTCCATGGTGCCTTTACTTTCGTAACTAATTGTCTGTACGGCACAGTGCATGTAGGGAGCGAGGGGAGTAGTTGCGCATGAGTCAACAACCTGTTAGGCGAACCCATACCTTGAGATACCAGCGTAATTACCTAGGAATCCAAACGCGTTTGGAGTTGGTTCCTAATTCGACTTGTTACGAGAACTCGACAACAGTTGATTTCCGGACCCATGTTTATTGGACATTTGTAGTTTCTTTTGGCCAGTACTTTCCATGTGTGAATTATTGACCATCACTTCTGTTACACTCTGTATAGAACACTTTCCAAAATCGTTTTTTAACTTATATTATAACTGGCTTATTTGTGCCTGTCGACATTGCTGGTTTAAACTACATTTAATTTTTTTCCGCCATAGGAATCACTCTTCTATTAAGTGGGTTATAATAACTCCAGTATAACTCGACAAGAAAAAGCTAAATATATTTGACTTGCATGACAAATTCTTGGGTTCTGGACCTACAAAGTTACTTCGACCATGTCATCGTACGTTAAGTTTAATGTTTATTTTTCTCATAGAATGCCTAATATTTGCCTTACCCGCATCTGACCATGCACTATCATATTATCATTAGGGATTCTTGCTGTGCACTGATGGTTTTCTCGAGACACTGTTGTTTCTTCACCCGTATTTGTTCTGCCGTTGCTCTACTTTCAATACATTTAAACTCGGACTGGCAGGTAAAACACACATCTCTCTCGAGTAGAAGATCTAGCTTATTTAAGGCAAACTCCGTCCCAATCGTATTGATTGCGACTGGATGCTGGAGCAACATACGCCTTTTCGTGCAATTCACTTTATTTATAGACAAAGAGTCTGATGCTTAGGAACGCAAGGAGCAACAGATTGCATGTAATATTTTTTTTGATACGGATACCATTTGACGGGTATTATCTGCCTTTACGCAGAAGTAAAGGCTCCTTAAATATTTTTTATTATTCTTGTGAAAACCGTTTTGTAATATATTAAGATTTTTATGTGATTTATTTATAGAAAGTAGTTTTTCCTTTTTGTAAAACAATTCACTCTACTTAAACTATATTTGAGTTCATAAATTTGTGTTTGTGAATGTTTAATTAAATTTTATATTATTTACGTTTGCAAGAGTTAAGTTAACTTTTCTGTAAGCAGCTTGAATAATAAATTGAATTTTGGACGAATAACTTTACTTTTCATATATGAAATCGTTTTCAGCGTTATGTCATTTCGTAGAACTTGTAATTATGGTGAAGTAGTCTAGCAGGTAAATTTACAGAGGTTTCCATTTCTTTAAAGTCTCTTTGAATCTTTTCGTAACGTTAATACTGAATAGGAGCTCTGTCAGGCTCAGAATTCTGTATGGATATTTCTCTTTACTGGCAATACGTTTTAAAGTAATTCTCGATATTACTTGAGAGGAAACATAGAACACTTTTCCAAAAACGAGCAGTGATACTTCTATGTTTAGAATTGCCGTACTTTCCTCACACACTAAGAACCTCTTAAAGAAATGAAAATACGGACAGAGGTAGATTCATCGTTCAGTTTCTTAAATAGAGTGTAAACTACATTTACGTAATAAATACTGACTGGAACGTGAACGAACCTAGGCCAGCTTAATATCATCATACTTGATACGGAACTTTTGGTGTGTGTGTGTGTGTGTACATACACATAAGTGTATGTAATCCTAAATTCCAAACCATGCTAACCCTAAAATTTAATAAATAGCAGTAATAGGTAACGGGCTCGTCGTGTCCATTTATATCAATCTAATATGTTTAACTAATAAAAATTCAATAAATTTTATTAGTAGTCGGTTACATTTTTCAGATTGAAATAATTGCACATTATAATATAATTTTTTTGCTAATTTTACAGTTTTAGAGTTAACATAGTTTGGAATTCAGATCTTCATATATATATATATATATATATATATATATATATATATATATATATATATATGAGCATATTGTGAAGTCTGTTTCAATGAAACTCTCAGTATAATAACATTATAAATCATATTTTGAAATACCTTAAAATTTAAAAAGAAATTAGTTAAATATAAAGCTGGATAAATATGTTTGTCAAAAATCGAGGACAGCAGAAGAAAGTAAAGTTCTAAAATAAGTTGAGAAGTTCGTGTTTTTTTTTTTTTTACATCCTTTTTCCTACTGGCCGCTAGCTCCTGCATAAATCTGACAAAGTGAAATCAAAAACTGCTCAGAGCAAACCTCAGGTTTAACCTGGGACGGGGGACCTTAATGTTTATGCATGGCTGGGACGACGAGTAGAAAGTAACTGCTTTCGATCTCTGAAATGTATTCAGGCGGCGCGCTTGCATCCAAACTTATCAACTTATCATGCTAAGTAGTTTCGCGAGCTTCTCGCGCAGCAGGCCTGTGGTTATATGTAAACCAAGAGGACCAGGTCCAGCACTGGAGCGCGCCTGTGGCGGAAACGTGCAAATTTGGGCTCGCCGCAATGTTTGAGCATACTTGAGTGAAACCTCACGGCACCCGGCGCCAGCCAGGGAATTGTAACTGCTCAGCCGTAGTGAGGTAAGTTTCCCTGCAGAGACTAGGTCGAATTAAAGCCACGTTTACACTTGCGATACTTAAGCAATCATTAGCATAGCCAGCTCCCGAACATTTTCATAAAGACGTGGGTGTGTGCAAGGTTTTAATTTGTATATACATATAGCCAGTGCTTTTTGTCGAAAAGAATATTGCACCACGTTGTTTCAACGTCTTGTGTTATTGGCAGCATGACTTTGTGGAGAGCTCATTTGACTGCGACAATCAGACTAAGGTTGCTGCGACGCCATGCGTCTGTGATTTGTTGGCAGAACCATAAGACTCAGAGTTATAAGCACCCAATCACTGACCATGAAGCAGAGCTGTAGACGTGCCAATACGGCATTAAAAATTTTAATACATAATTACATTCATTAAAAATCAGTGGCACTGTAATATACAAATAATATACTTCATGTTCACCTGGAAATATCGCGTAAAAACATTGTTATTATAATACAACTGTATGTATTCACATTGGAATATTTCAAATAAAATTGGGGAAGAAAGAACGAGAGGATAGTGACGTAAATTTCACATGCTTTTCTGTTACGATAATTCCATTGTCATTAAAATTATGGTTACACCAGTACCTATTTAGAACAGCAGTATTGGTAATAGGTAACAGGCGTATTTGTAAAATTTGTTGTTTATTTTCTCACATAACGACTGCTCACCTGACCCATCCTGTAACATGGGTACCTGAGGCAGCCTTACCCATTATCATGTTGTAATAATCACCTCACATAGTATCTGTTTGACACAACTGATATCAGTTTTACCTGGTTCATCGGCTTGTCACAAGCTCATAAACCGCAGAACTGCCTAGTCACATCAATCTTTCCGAGGGGGGATATCGGAGTTTATTCCGTTAAACGTTGTTTGTTATGGAAGTGAATAATTTAGAGTAACATCAGACACACACGGAATTTTCAATACTTCGCTGAGGTAGTAAACGTAAATAATAATAATAACAAATTGATGAATTTAAACTTGGAATATCTGTAGCCTAAAAGAGTATAGGACTGATGATTCATGTAAGTTATAATGTCAGTTATAACTAGAGATAGGAAATTTCGTGGAAAAATTTTTGCAGCACTTTGTATCAGTGCCTTACGTGCGCACCTGCATATCGGCTTTGTGGCCAGTGATTGGATGCCGTAACACCCAGCGTCTTGAGGTAAAACCTACAAATCACAGACGTGATGTATCGCAGTTATCTTCACAAAATACTCATGTCAATAGCCTTGAAGTTGAGCCGCAGGTGTGCACGTAAGGCACTGAAACAAAGAGGGGCAAAAATATTTACACCAAAAATTTCTGCTCCTAGATATAACGTATCTCGGCTTCTGAGTTAAGACCACGTCTGTTTTAACAGGCATAGCCTCAACCCCGAAGTCGAGAAACATATGACTCCGGCCACGAAAGCCTATAATAATTATTGGACGTTATTCCTTGTGGGATATTTTATTAGTGGTGTGGAAGGGGGTTAATTTATATTTTCCCGAACACAGGTTATCCCAGAAAACTAACTAGAATTCATTTTTAATTTTTTTTAGGAAAACTAGTTTTTCAATGGTCTTTGTCGAAGGCATTTTACAGATCACAAAAATATATAAACAAACGTTCTTTAAAAAAACTGCGAAACTATTTTTGAAAACTATCAGAACTGTCTTCTTCTTAGATTTGACCACAGAGAGACGCGTTGTTAGACACGTACAAAATTCGCGACGTCTTTTGTTTTGGGTGAAAGCTATTTATTTATTATTTATTTAATTTGCGGCTTTCAGGCTCAGTTAAGGCATATTTGCCTTGTGTTCCACTGGATCCATTACATCTGTTTACTCTTTTAGAAACATAACCGTACATTAAATAAATATATAAACACATACACTTTTGAAACTAACGAGAACAATAAAAGTTATCTCTACATGCAATATGTATGAAATAGCGGGGGAGTTTAGCTTTAATTTAAACAAGTGTAAGGTCGCGATATTTTGTGAGTGGTCTTTGATTCATCCTAGACTGCACTTACCCAGTAATACAGAAGCGACCGAATGTCCACGAGTCACGGTTATCTGCTTGAGAACACGTTTAGAGACCCAAAAATATCGCGGGTTCAACGACCTGTCCTGGACTCCATAATCCTGTATGCGCTCTGTCTTCATCTACTTGTTCATTAGCTGCTGCTCTAAATAGTGGCCATGTGTACATCTGGCAAAATATAGCGTGGGCGTCAGTTGAGTGTTTTCACGCAGGTTAGCTTTTGGTTCTGAGTCATCAAGCCCTGCTTTCGATAGCAGTGATTCGCTTTTTTATTTCGGCACAAGATAGAATTTCATAAACTGTTAGTTTGTGTCACTTTCGCAATTGACCATTGACTTATTTGACATCTCCTGGAAGTGTATGAGCCGATAATGTAATTGTAACTATTACACACCTAAATCATTTTAATCACAAAAAGCTAATGAGCTCCTAGCTCCTGCTATCTGCTTCAGTTCACGGATCTTCTTGCAGGCTATCCTACATGTTAATGAACCCGCGAATTTTTCCGGTATCTATAATGTTTCAATCACAAAATTAAAATACGTGTACATGAGTTTGAAGTGTTGCATATTCTCAAATGAATTAGCGAAATGTCCAGGTCTCTACATGCTCTTGGAGGCCAGCCTACAGGTCAGTGAACCCTGGAATTGTTCCTGTCTATACGCGGTAGCAACCATGCCCGCTAGCGCTGACACAGCCGTGTCACGTGAGGCCGTGGGGCGTGGCTGGAGCTCAGGTAACGCCAGTGTATTCTGATGCAGGGGCCTCGTTGTCCACCAGGGCGCGTGTCTCCCCTGAGCGACTGTACACACAGCATCGGCGTCGCTATTGACGTGGGAGCCGGCGCCACCGGTGAAACACACACCCCCATTACATGCACCGGCACGGGAGACAGACACGAGGTGTTGGGGTGATTGTCGAGGAGTGGAGGATGTGGGGGTCAGTGGAGCGGCATGATCAGCGATCGAATCCCGTGCGTGTGCAATGTAGAGGCGTGGGTAGTTTTTGGTGCCTGCGGTGTCAGTCTCGGGGAAAAGTTATTAAATAGTTCCAGATCACGCCTGCATGTTGACAAATACGGAGTGCTGATAAGTTAATTTCATTTTTAAAAATAAAAAAAAAATAAAGGAAAACGGCTGGCACCAAGATACAATTAATTGGCAACTTAAGAGATATGTTTTAAAATAGGTAGCATTTCTTATCTGCTTATGAAATATCCAGATATTAACTTGTGGCAAGTTCACAGAAAAATAAAAATATGTATTAAAGTAATTTTTTTTATCTCTCAGGATATAGAGTATACTGACCATATATCGTGATATACCTAAATATCGTGATAAACCACTTTGCGGGATTCACATAACTGGGAGGCTCTGTGCACCGAGTTCGCTAGGTTACCAACTGAAAAGCAGGCTTGCTTAGTTTCGATAATGTTAGTTCTACTACAGGTTAGAAAGATCGATGTTATAAGTTTGGCTCAGGAAAAATTTCTGCCACTTGAGCGCTGGTATCGCTAATGCACCAAACTGACCAATCACAGAGCTTTCCTGAATTTTAAGTTACATTAAGTTTATAATTTAAAACGCGAAATTGGTTTCATTTCACTTAAAAATTAAATTGAATGACTAATATAATTTCAAAGTTTATTTAAATTTAATTTTACTACGGTTTCGTATTTATCTGGTCTCTTAGCGATTGAAACGAAACTAGTGGCAGAAATTTTCCCAGTGCCAAGCTCTCCCATAAGAAAATGTATTTTCTTTCTAACGTGTAGTAGAAATAACCTTAGTTTCGACAACGAGTAGGCCAATATATCAAATAAAAGATCACAGAGGTTCAACTTGTTTCGATTGCTGAAGTTCGAAACCTCAGTATCACGAAGTTGGGTAATTGGACTAAAAACAGAAGATTTAGTCTTAAATCCTGAAAGTTTGTTCATTGGAACAATTCGTAGATTGATAGTATTA
Organism: Medauroidea extradentata; assembly: GCA_003012365.1. Lineage (NCBI taxonomy): Eukaryota > Metazoa > Arthropoda > Insecta > Phasmatodea > Phasmatidae > Medauroidea > Medauroidea extradentata. Next base: position 218,988 of record PNEQ01011251.1, on the reverse strand, counting down.
CAGAGTACCATACAAGTGATGCTTCTTTTTACAGTGACAATGACATGAAAATGACTCCTGTATGAACAAATAATAGCACACTGTGTGTCTATATAGTGTCTCAACTCAACAAATTGTTTCTCAGAAAATTTTAACATTATTTATGCAGGACTGTTACGGGTACATAACTTCAAGGTTATATTTTAGGAATTTATATTTTGTTACCAGATAATAGAGATTAAAAAACTATTACGTCACAGTTGCACAGTTTACGCAATTATGGCGGTTTTTATAATACATTTTATTTAAGCCGTACTTGGTTGGAACGCGAGCATACGTGCATGACAATGCATCTGATAATCTCAGCCAAATTAATATTGAGCAATTCTCAACAACTTAACACACATAAGTAGTGTCAGAAATATTCAGCAACATGTTAATGAATACTGGAGTTTAAATTTACTCCAGTAGGCAAAGAAAGTCTGCTCGATATTTAAGCTATTAATTAAATTAATTTAAATAGTTTTCCTGCAGTATAGTAAAATATTTCTGCAAGCCTATTATGGGCAACATTAAAGACGACAGCACTCACTCACCAGCTGTTATAGGCATACAGTGGTAAAACTACTCATCATTGATGACTGTGTGACGTTACATAGCATGAAGTGAAATTTATTTCACACACTGCATTGTAGCCTATGCTTCAGAATGAATAATATTTCGACTTTCGAGGAGCTTTTATGAAAAAGGCTATTGTTTGGTCACATAAGACTACTGTTAGGTCATACTTTTCTTAATTATTCTTAGGTAATATAACATTTACCATTATAAAATAAAACTTCGAAAATGCGAGTACGTGTTATTAATTTCTTTACAGAACTCGCTAGTGCAGGCAAAATTCGTATAGAAGAAGAATTTTTCTATGGGTATTCGCCTTGAAGTTTCTGAAGAGTTTCGTATCGATATCCCTACGGACGACAAAATACGAATGTCGGAGACGCAACGAAAGCGACGGTTGAAAAAGCGGGTGGGGATATGGTTTTATTTTTTTTTTTTTTGCACGAGAAATGTTTTGGCCACTTTGGTCTGCTGCCTTGAAGGGGAGAAGCGGCGGGCACACACGCACACTTCTCACTCCAGACGCCGACAGCAAGCACCACACAAGCTCCCACTCACGTAGCCACTTTCCAGGGATTGAATTCCTTCCAGCCTCCACTTACCTTGGCTGGAAAGGGGGTGGGGGTGGTTTCCACCGGCGAGCCGACGACGCACCGTAAATCTTCCGCGCTACGTCTTCTTCACAATGGCGGGAGTTGCTACGGCCGGGGGAAAGAGGCTTGCTTGCTCGTCATCCACAGATTGCAAAATTGTTCCTCTGTGACGGGAAAAAGAGCGTGAAAATATCTGAAGAGCAGAAGTTTCTTCCATACAAGCCTGCAGGATCCTCCTCTCCAGTGCTGTTTCCTGCCAAGGCCGTCTTTAAGGACTCCATCCGCAGTATACGACATGTTTCTTTCAAGATGAGTTGTTATCGGTTCTGCGCCTTTCTACTTTACACGCCACGACGCGAAGCCACATTACCAGGTCCTACAAACAGAATAAACCTGAATAAATGCATATTTGTTGACTCACTACCCAGGTTAACAAACAGTAGTACGAATAAGACTGAATATTTGATACTGAAAGCTATTAAAAAGTAATTTTGTTAGTATTATTCAACTTGAAAACGTATCCTATTTGTTGACAGTTTTGGCGGCGAGAAAATAATGCTTGTAAGGAAGTTGATTATAGTATTAACAAATTTATAACGTATAGCTTATTGTATGATATATATTCTCCTCATTTTCAAAATTAAAAACAAATCGTAGTGAAAGAAAGTTAATTATATGTATAAGTAAATAAATATATTTTACGTATGATGACATGTGTAAAAATAAAGGAATTGTGCGTATTTTTGCGTTTTTTCTCAACTCTAAAAATTAAAATTTGACCTTGTTTCGACGTTGGAAGTTAGTAATGGGCATAAAATAGTAGCAATTTTTTCATTAGCATTGAGTGCCCTCTCGGTTTTCATTATTACCTCGTTAGTACTACAATTAGCTCCGAAGACCTTGGACAGCCAGTACGAAAATCAATGTAAAACGCTGTAGAAGTAAGTAAAGTATCAGGGAATCACACACAGAATGATTACATTAGTGACTTATTACATTTCGAAATTTCTATTTCTGCGTTAATATTTATGGCTTGCGAAGAATTGCTTGTAAATTCGTTTATTTCTAAAAATTGCAACATTATTTAAAACGTCAAATAAGTTACACTTACGCATGTTCACAACTCTATCTGACGTTTTTATTTTGTTCAGATCTCTCAGTGTTATTATTTAACTTAAATTTACTGTTACTATTTACAGTAGTAATCTAGCCTGCTTGTCTTTACAACGTAATATTCATCGTCTAACCTTGCTCCAACTGTGAAGTCGCCATACTCACTTGTCCCATTGTCCTTTCTTGATGTGCGATCCCGCGCCTCTCCACGCCGCTACCGTCTTCACCCATGTCATCTTCGCTGTCGAGGTCAACTCCGCCAGTAACACGCACAGACAGAACACCACAATCACACTGCCGACCAGCCGCTGTGGAAGTATTTTTATCAAGCCAAGACCATTCTCACGTCCCAGGTACGGGACAAATCCGCGAAACTTCCAGATGTAAGGTCAACATTCGATGAAGGCCTAGGCGTGTACTCTTCAAAGACGTCTTAGCACTAACGGTCTCCTCCCAGTAAACTTGTGTCGTCAGCAGGATCGGTGGAGGAGAAGACAGCTAGCCTGTCACCCGTGGATACTGGATGAGAAAGGGTGTTGAGGGAGGTGCCGTGGCTCGCGTGACCATTTGCTGTCTGATTACTACACCAAAACAATTGCTATACTTTTTTCATAGAACACCTTTTCCACATGGGCAAAATTAAAATTAATTAGTAGAAAAGAATCTTTATGATAACCACTGATATAAATGCACAGCGAAATTGTATTGTAGTAAAATATGTTGTAGGAAAATTCGTAATTGTCAATTGTAATTAGAGTGTGGCAACAATTTATAATGTAATAAATGAAAGGCTGCCTGGAAATAGATATCTTTTCCACAGACACACAGGTGTAGTGCCTGTTATAACGCAATTATTATGTTTAGGAATGTAAGAATCCTTTGCGTTTTAGCAACCTAAAGACTTGATATATCATTTAAATTTCTTTAGGTAGTGTCTCACATTATACAGTTGCACAGAGGAAAAATACTAAAATTTCCCCAACATAGTTATAGTTTTATTATTTGTACCTGAAACATCTTATAAAATTCGCACGAGTTTGATGACAGGAACCGGACAGAAGCGTGAACACTATATCCAGTAAAAATCTGTCAGTACTAAGAAGCCAAAGTTGTTCTTTAACTGTTTAAACAAACTATAGTAATATTTAAAGACTTTGGCATTACACGTGCAAAGAAATTATTTTATCTGAATATTCGTATATTACATATTGCAGCTGGTGTAAAATGTGCTGGAAATATAGTCTAAGCAATTATCCCTGTAGTGTTACAAAAACGGAGTAGCAATATTTTGTGTGGAACATAATTACGTTAAGTAAATGTGACCCCACCTAACCTACAAGTTTCTCTACAACGTCCCGTCCCAGCGCGTTAAGCTTGGCCATCAATCTGGCCGGTCGATGGCTATGACGAGGGACGAGGCTCACGGCTTCAGTTCCCAAAGCCCCTGGCGGCTGTCCGCACAAGGGAACCGTCGAATCACGGCGCGGCATCCCCGTGAACACATCGCTTGGCTACAACACCGGAGGCTGCTGCCTAGTTCCACGGCGCTTCGCCCACGGGTGATAAATTTGAATCACAGTATGGTAATTTGGGAGCCGTCCCTTTGACACGCTTACAGAGCGATAATTGAGGGATATTGAAGCCCTCGTACGACACAGGAGATCGAGCCATTAATGGATAGCAGTCAGGTTGGTTGTGTTTCGCGCGTTCGAGGCCCAGAAGTGCGGATGCGGTAAGGACGAGAGAGAACGTGCATCGCGTCTCTTCCTAGCCTCTAGGCGCAAGTCACTGAACTGGCGTGCTATCTTCTCGCCAAGATCCCGCCTCTATGAGACTTTCAGTGGTGACCCTAGCATTTATTGACGCATTAATAAAGATAAATGTTAATTATAAACGAATGTACAATTTTAACCTTTCTACGGCAAGATTTATATGTCTAAATAGACTGCAAAAACGCCAATTTCGGACTTTAATAATTTTCATACTGCAACTTGCGTTATCTTAGAACACAGCTGCGAGACAAAACCTGGTAAAATGACAATTTTAAAAAAAATTTACCGACATTTTTACAACTTATGCCATTAGTATGATTCACTTAAAATTAATTGTTATAACATAACTGTTTTATGCTAGATGAGGAATCTAACAGTGGCTAACGTTACATGAAATCTTAATTTCCACCATAAATAAAATGTTCGTAATGTGACTCAGAGGAAAATGCAATACTTTTGACTTTTAAAGCTATAATAATACAATTAATGTAAAAATTTAAGCTTTACAAACACTGCTTCCCAAAGTGGTTGAAATTTCCAAACAACAATATATCTGATATGGTTCTGAGTCACCCACTTGAATAACAAGTTACAGATTATAATGTGTGAAACCTAGGCTGTGTACCAGGCTAGTTCATCTCTACCCTCACAACATATCTCTACTGATGAGGCTCCCGAATGAGAAGCAAGATTATTGTATCAGCTTCTTGCGGGTGCGTCTTAATTTATCAACAAGTGCCCATTCTAGAGGTGTAATCTTCAAACATTTTCCTTCAACTGTCACAAAAAAGGATCTTACTTTACAGTGCATTCCTGTAGGTAGTAAGCTTCCATTGGGCACCAAGAAATCTAACCCAGTTTTAGTGTCGTTACATAAGATCAAATGTTTCCCTTTTTGGTTTTTGTGTGTTGCGATGTTTTTGAAGTGAAGAGCGTTCGAATTTGAAAAACTTCAATACTTTTCAATTTTTTAAATTGATACATATCAGTAAACGTTTAACACTAGATGTCTTTCCTTATTTTCTGCAACTTCCTGCATTACCGTTGAGAAAATTTATTCAACTAATTCCATAAATGTTTTTTCATGGCACTTCACTTTGCGGACTACGCTCATACCATTTATAATTATAACGGCTGTCTGACGAATTCCTTCAGCTGGAGACACAACTTTCTCCAGTTCTTTCCTGAGTACTACGTTATTAGTTTTTTGGCACTGCGCCTTCACCATTTGCAAGTGCCTAAGCAACAGGTCCAAGTAGGTGAGTGAGAATTTCTTTCATGTTCAATTGCCTACCTTGAGCTATACGGACATATGTGAAAATAAGTTACACTCTACCTTCAGAATCACTTCTTTCCCTTGTCCTCTCTGGCAAGTTTTTTTTCTCAGCAATCTGAGAGAAGGATTTTAGATTTATTTTTTTTTATTTTTCAAGGTGCAAACTTTAGACTTATGCGCATCTTCTGTTACTTCATCAGGAGCTACAACTCCACTACATAAACTAACAAGTTCACTATGGCTACCGGAAAGGGGTTCACCAAATTATCAAGCAAACCAATCAGTTCTTTAACTGCTGCATACTCTTTTTGAATCCGAGTTTTATGTAGATCAGGATGAGAAAAGTAGTCATTTTTCTCCCCAACAATGTCTCGGAGTTGTCGCAGAAGCATACTCATCGAGTCAGATGTAAGATAGTATTCTGGTACTGCTTCTGGATTTAAGCTGAACACCTATATTCCTCCTGCAGTCTGCATATTTTCGTTTATAGTGTCTTTGATGGCTTGATCTACTGGTATTTGACAGAATGGGTTTTTGGTTCATAGTGGCACACAAAATCCTTCGTGCATGAAGTAACTGTGTATGTCAGGATGTTCCTTGGCAAGTTGTGTCATCTGGACATAGCAGGCAGGCACCTTGCATGATTTATTTTAACATAGGCAAAACACCAAGGTATCATGGTAAGAATGAAAGCCAAACGAATCAACAAATCTCATTCCTGTGTTGCTCGAATGAAACAGAATAGTAGTTCAACCATATCTAGGTGACACATCCATCATTTTGAGAGGGTTCCATTTCCATTTTCAAAACGTTCCTGTAGTCCTTGATATGATGCATTACATTTCCATGCACAGGGATTTTGAACAAGTTTTTCTACTGATGCCATGCAAATATTTACAGAGAATTTGTTTACACGTGACTATCATCCAACTGACATTGATGGTCCTTGCGGTTCTCACCCAACCAGGATATTATACCTTTCCATACCACTCTCATGAAAACATCATATACAATTTTGTGTAGTCGTACACCTCTGTTAAAATCACGACCTTCCATTACAGCATCAACTGAACCATCAGCTATTACTCCTGTTTCAATAGTATGACATATCCTCATGAAGGTAGAACTACACACATAGCAGTACATGTACGCACATTACACGCATTCAATGTCAGTGAGAACACACTACTAAACAAGGCAACAATTAAAATATAATTTTTTAATTGCTTTCGCGTAGAACTACAAAAATGAGATGTAACTTTAGGGGTCTTTAACGCACATTTTTAATGTTTACTACGGTGGGATGGCCTCTGTTGGCTAACGTTTCAATCATTTGTAAGAAGTACCTAATATTACTACTCACTTGAAATAAATCGCTGAGAGATTCGAAATATGTTTCGGGCTTAAAATATGGGTTATTTAGAAGTACATAAGCTCATTTGAAGTTTGCGCAATTTGACCTTATGACCATTTTTTTAATCACTAAGCTATTTCTCTCACCTGGTTATCATACTATTTTATGTTCCCGGTATCATGTAGGATATTTTGAAATAGGTAGGATTTTGCCACTCGGTTGATACACATTTTCGCCCTGGCCCACTGTCTGAAACCACGAGTGACATCTTAGTTTTTTTTTTCTTATTTTATAGTTGCTTACATAATCGGAGCGATAAAACTATAAAGATCGTTGCAATGCAACACATATTAGTGCTATCTCTATTAATCTCTGTGCAGCTTACTCGATTTCGAGAAATTAGAAGGTTTCCGTTTTTGAGGTCGTGCCCGAAAGACAATGTTAGTAACCATTATGGTATGTAAATATGTCACGTGTTTTTGGAGTGGTAAAATGAAGTAAATTATCAAATAATTCGTAATTTCTTATTCAATATATGATTTCAGGACTAACATTACTGCCTAAGATTATGTAAAAGATAATCTCGTTTTCTTACCATATTCTTCTCCTATGAAAGTCCGTATTTGTTTTTAATATGTACGAGTCGTCGTTCAGACATTTACAGTCAGTTTGCCTTCAGATCACATGCGCTCCACTTCCCGTGCGGCACCGTGCGATGGAGTAATTAATGGGCGACCGAATGAGGTCGCTTGCTCTTTGCAGGAGGAAGGATTGCGAGAAGCGGAAATATCCCGCAGGCCTAGTAGGCGCGGCCACAAAAGCCCTCTTTCATGACTTTGAAATGGACGATCCGCACAGGCGACCATTTTATACGACAGGCCCAAGTGAAATGAGAAGAAACGAGAGGAGGACACAGCGACCACGCACACCCCAGGTTTACTTTGTTGCGAAGAGGCCTGGGAAGAGGAGAATGGGAGGAAAGCTCCAGTGAAACAGAAGACTGGAGTAGAAGAAAGGGGTTGGTGGGAAATGGAGGGTTGGAGGGCGGTAGTTCTACAGAAGAGACATTCACGAGAGTTACAGCCCCACAAACCTTGGGGTGAGTTATCCCTGCTTCGCTACTCGCCAGCCGCCATTCAATTTCTGTGTATGAGCGCAGGCCAAGTCGAGAGTTACGGGGTCAGCGCTGATAACAAACGGAATGTTTACGAGAAGCGGTTTTAACTGCTCTGTTGCGGGTGAAGGGGGTTGGAATTCGTCTGCGAGAGGGGTGGCGTATTGCCTAGAGAGGTAGAACTTACTGTTGGGATTAGAATTATCGTCGAGCGCTTCGAACTTGGGGGCGGATTACTGATGGAGCACGTCGATGAAGGGGGAAAAAGTGAAAGAGGTGCTGATAATCACAGGGAAAACACACGAACAATTAAAACTCATGGGTAGAAACCGAGAATGGCGTTGACTAAGAGCTGGAGGAAATTGGGATAAGAAGATTTACCGTTCAGCAGCTTAACGGAAGAGGGAAAATCTTCATCTCGTTGACTCTAGAAAATCTAGATTGTTATAGTATGTTTCCGTTGGTAAGGAATTGCAAATATTTAAAACTGTGTAGAAAATTTGGTAAAAAGGTGAAGAGCTGAAATCTGAGAACAATTCTCGCATTGGAAATAAGTGTAATATTTATTGGGTTGGTGACTTACCGTAGTTGCGTTTGCAGTTCTTAACGTTAGTAAAGATACGACAAAAGTGCTGTAAGCGGTCTCGATGAATAATGCGGGTCTAAGCTTAAAAAACGTAAATTATTTTCGCTCGAATGTCGTTGTATTTAACTTTCTGAGGAAAGGTAAAATTTAATATACGACTGTCACGAGATAACGCCCGAGCCAAGGAACGCGAGGCCAAGTGGGAATACACGTCGGCCGGTACCGTTAAGGCCTCGCTCTTTAGTTTTGCATTGGTTTAGAAAATATTTTAACGCAAATTAATGCATATATCAAAAATTCGTTCTGGCAATTTTGACACTTAGATATCATCGTTTGTATCTGCATTTTTCTGTTGCAATACACCTAACGGACCTTTTAGATTTTTGCCCCTGAAAAATCACATATTTTGTTGTCAAAATAAGCCAAAATGAAGCAAAACATTTTTTTCTTAGCAAACAGTACATTATTTTTAAAAACCGTTATGGAAAAATTGTGTATCGTGTGACTGTAAAGAGTATCTAATTTTTCAAAGCATTTGTTTAAACAATATTTGAGTTATTTGCAATTGTTTGAAATGAATTAAAGATCATGATCTTAAGTGTCCTGGGCCGGAGCACTCTAAGATGTGGACGGAAACCAAACCTGGTACCTTAATCCTTCAGTTACGAAACAGTTTATCACCGAGATAGGAACGACGAAGAATGATTTTAATTTTGATGCGTGGCAGAAAAATCTGAAACAGAGAGTCAGGGTGGGCTGTGATTGGTGTGTAGAAGTGCGTGTAAGGTGACGAAGCTAGGGCGACTGAGTGGAAACAAGCGGTAGTGACGTTACGACAGAAGACGTGGTGGTGAAGTAGGAGGCGAAAAGTCAGCGAGTGACGGGGGTGGAGTGTTGAGAATTTAGCGGAGACGCGAGTGCTGGAGAGGAAAGATGGGCGGCGAGCGGAACGGGCGAAGAGGTCATGAGATCTAAGTAGAGTATTTGTTTTAGTCGTAAATTTCTAGAAGGAGTATTTCATGTGTCAAGTGACTGGCTATTTGTGATAAACGTGATTACCAATTAACTGCTGATCTAGGTTAATATGTTACTTGCAATATTAAACGAACTGACAGATAATTAAAGGAGAATGGTGCACGGCCATATATAATTTATAATACACATTCCTGAAAGTGCATCAGCATTTTTGAAATTTCATGCTGTAAATGTTAATCTACCTCACCTTTTTATATTCGTCGATTATTATATTTTCGGAAGATAATAAATTTTTTATCTTCCAACAAATTTCATGCAAAACGAGAGTATAATTTTATTGCAATGCAATAAATGTGCAGTAGACTAACATTTTGAGTATTCAATGTTAAAATTTGTGTTATCCGTCAGGAATTCTTAGTAGGGAAAATATTGTAAATTATTGATAGCTGTGCAAAATTACCCTTAGTTAAAATAAGTCGTATAAATGAAGATGCTTAACCTTTCTTAAATCTGTACGATAGTAAGAACATGTAATATAACAGATTATTTTGTTATCTGATTCTCCATTCTATTAATGCAGTCTGCCTACGTGGAGAATAATATCTAGTAAAACGATCCACAGAAACAACACAAGACACTCACATTATACTGTATGCAATGTGTCAATTGTGTTTCACTCAAAAGAAACAAATATAATTTAACTCATCCCATATCGTGAAGAAAAAAAATACAATTTTTTAACAATTTTCTCTCGTACTTCACCACAGATAACAGCCAGCATCCTTGTCGATTGTGACAAAACTTCTTTCGGTGAACAAGAGTACAGGTTAGATTAACAGTTAATCTGTGGTATCGAGGGGTTTGGACAGGGGGGACACAAGTCATACAGGTTTGTTTTAAAGTTGCGATAATTATTATTTAAACTATCTCAAAGACATATGTGACTTATTACGTGCTAAACAAATGTCCAGTGAAAACAGCGACTTATTGTAAAATTTATTTATAAATTAATTAAACGATTATGGCTTTAAATTCCTAACTGTTTCATCTTCCCTGAAATTCATTTTAAACATTTTTTTTACAGTGGAAATAGAGATTTCATGTAACGTCAGCCACCGTTTGTGTTATCATACACCGTAAAACAGTGTCATTATAATAATTAATTTTAAGTAAACAATACTAATGTCATAAGTTGTAAAATTTTATTAAATTAACCTTTTTTATACTTGTCGTTTTCCCAGGTTTTGTCACACAGCTGTGATAAGATGACTGACGTTGCAGTATAAAAACTATTAAAGGCCGAAATTGGCGTTTTTGCAGTCTATTTAGACATATAAATCTTGCCGTAGAAAGGTTAAAATTGTACATTCGTTTATAATCAACATTTATCTTTATTAATGCGTCAATAACTGCTAGGGTCACCACTGCAAGTCTCATAGAGGCGGGATCTTGGCGAGAAGATAGCACGCCAGTTAAGTGACTTGCGCCTAGAGGCTAGGAAGAGACGCGATGCACGTTCTCTCTCGTCCTTACCGCATCCGCACTTCTGGGCCTCGAACGCGCAAAACACAACCAACCTGACTGCTATCCATTAATGGCTCGATCTCCTGTGTCGTACGAGGGCTTCAATATCCCTCAATTATCGCTCTGTAAGCGTGTCAAAGGGACGGCTCCCAAATTACCATACTGTGATTCAAATTTATCACCCGTGGGCGAAGCGCCGTGGAACTAGGCAGCAGCCTCCGGTGTTGTAGCCAAGCAATGTGTTCACGGGGATGCCGCGCCGTGATTCGACGGTTCCCTTGTGCGGACAGCTGCCAGGGGCTTTGGGAACTGAAGCCGTGAGCCTCGCCCCTCATCATAGCCATCGACTGGCCAGATTGACGGTCAAGCTTAACGCGCTGGGACGGGACGTTGTAGAGAAACTTGTAGGTTAGGTGGGGTCACATCTACTTAACGCAATTATGTTCCACAAAAATGTTACTTCTCCATTTTTATAACATTGCAGGGATAATTGCGTAGACTTTATTTCCAGCAAATTTTATACCAGTCACAATATGTAATATACGAATATTAAGATAATATAGTATTTACTTAACACGTGTAATGCTAACGTCTTTAAATATTACTATTGTTAGTATATACAATTACGAAATAATTTTGGCTTTTAATTACTGAAACATTTTTCCCTTTATACATAGTGTTCACTCGCAGGTCGGAGATCCTGAACTCGTGAGCATTTTATAAGGTGTTGTAGGTATTATAAATAATTAAACTGTATAACCATTCAGGGGAAAATTTAGTATTCTTTCTATATTCAACTGTGATATGTAAGACGCACTACCTGGGTAATATAAAAGGTTTATCAAGTGTTTTGGGAGGGCGGGAGGCCGCAGTGGTCGAGGGGTCAGGCCTCTCACCTTCCATTAAAGCGATCCGGTTTCGATTCCCGTCGGGGTCGGGCCCTGGATTTTCGTATGTGGGAATTGTGCCAGACGATGCTGTTAGTCGGTGGTTTTCTCGGCATATCCCGTCCCCCCCCCCCTTTTCATTCCAGCGACGCTCCATACTCACCTCATGTCACCCCTCACAAGCGCGAAGACTTCGATGTTAAGCGCTGACCAAAATGTCTCACTCACAAGTGTTTTGGTTACTAAAACGCAAAGAAACCTTACATCTTACATTCGTAAAAAGAATAAATGCTCTATAACTGGCAACACATCTATATGACGGTTGAAGAGGTAGCTACTTTAGGATGGCCTTTGTTTATTGTATTATAAATTGTTCCCAAACTCTATTGGCAATTGAGTACTACGAAACGGCCCACAACATACTTCTCTGAAATACAATTTTGCCGTGCATTTGTTGCAGTGGGTATTAAACAATTTCTTTTCTTGTAAATATTTCAAATGTTGCCCATGTGCTAAAATGCGTTCTACGAAAAAATCGTTGTAGTTTTTTTGGTACCATAACAAGACAGCAAACGGCCACACGTGTCACGATACCTCCCCTTACGCTCTTTTTCTCCCAGTACTCATGGGTAACAAGTTGGACTGCCTTCTCCTCTACCAGTCCTGCTGAAGTTACACGTTTTCTGGGAGGGGAGCACCACTTGTTTGTGTAAAATAGTCCTTGAAGGTTGCGTGCCTTGGCCATTATCTAATGTTACCCTAACATCTGGAAATTTCGAGCATGCTGCACCATCTCTGAGTTGTGAGAATGGTCTTGGCGTCTTCGTGGCTGGATAAGAATATTTCCACAGAAGCTGGTCGGCAGTGTGATTGTGTCATTCTGCATGTGCCTGTTACTAGCGGAGATGACCTCGACAGCGAAGGTGACTTTTGTGATGACATCAGCAGGAAGGAGAGGCGCAGGATCAGTACATCAAGAAACGACAGTGGGAAAAGTGAGTATGGCGGCTTAAGATTTGGAGCAAGTTTGGGTGATTAATATTACATTTTAAATTAGACAATCAGGCTAGATTATTACTGTAAATAGTGAGGTACTTCTTGAAAGGGACATTTTAATACTGGATGTCCCATAAGTCCGGTCTCATAGGGCAAATAGAAAGTAGTGAAATAGGGAATGCTTTAATAGTGTTGAAATGTGTTGGCGTAAGATAACAGCAGTGTGTTCACTTCCGTATGTCATTAAAACCAAAAATGCTCAAATTGATGGTCGCAATGTACTTTGCACATGCATATGCGATGGTTCAAATTGCTTTGTACACGATGTAACATGGTCGGCAGGATGGAGCGGCATGTAGTAATAATGTTGTTATTTACAATTACATTTCATTATACTACTACACTATTAAAACATTCAAAAAGTTCACCAATTTCTATTTGTCCATTGAGACTGGACTGATGGGACAACCTATGTTATATGAGGACTTTTTTCTGTGAAAGAAGTATACATTTACTAAGTGAATACTTGGAGAAGGGATTTTAGATATTAAGGAGATTAAGTGAAAATAATTATTGTAAATACTGGTCCACAGAGCTGTGAATGGCATCTACATAAGTGTTTTATAGTTATTGTAGAGTATTATAAGAAAGTCTGTATTAAATTAGGAAATGTAATGTAATTCTTACATTTAATTTATCAAGTCTTCCATTTCGTTCGAGCCTGGTTGTGCCCAGGACAGTAAACTTGTAACAAATACATGCTTCTGGCAAAGGTACGCTATAGTTCATCAACATTATTTACGAAGTACCTATTTGAATATAAAACTGAGGAGTTTATATAAGTTTTTTGAACTCGCGTATACGCCTTGTATTATTAGTTTTGACACATACGTGCAAGACAGTACATCAAATTGTACATTCTTGCGAGAAGAGGGCGAAAAGGTGAAACATTATTATTTTTTTTTGCAGCAGTAGTAAATCACGAGTGTGATTATGTAACTTACATTGTGAAGAGGTTTCGTTGCCAGTTCGATGTGCGTAGATGAACACTTGGGATACTGTCGGTTATGTGAAGTCCAAGAATCCTTTCAGATAAAGTAAAACATGTCGAAGTGCGTAAATGAATGAGTGACGAAATGTCAAATCTACAGGTGTTCTTAGAGATATTTAAGAAAACAAGTAAATGGTAACCTTTTTCATTCGATTTTGACAAATTTGTTTCGAAATATTTTGCTAGAGAGACGTGTAACACAGTAACAATTTGTTGTGCTGGAATCCCTATAATTTCAAATATTTCAGTTCCAGAAATGATTGATCAGAAACTGGAAGTTCTTTTTACAAATACCCTGCTCACATTGATAGCAAATACAATTGTAAAGCTTATTTCTCTTCTTCCTTGTGTCTATGTTTACCTCTTTAAATCTGTGGATTTTGTTGATAAATGTCGCATGCCTTTGTCGAGAATATGCGACCGTCCGTGCTTCTTGGCCGCGTTTTCTGTTCCTACTATCTGCTTGTTTTTTAAGCGTCAGCAATTTGTAAAAAAATGGAGTGCTTGAGTTGGTTCACTTACTAGCTATGAAGGGCATTAAGATTGGCCGTCGCGGATGTTTAAAATATGTTTATTGTCTAATGAATTATTATTTCAGCCCAGCATTTGATTTGGTGTTTTATTAACACATTATAAATATGGTCCGAGGTTTCCTTATAACAAACGCGAATTTTATTTCTGGAAAAGTAGGCATATGTTTTCATTTTAATAAAATTATAACATATTTGCGTCATTTAACATGATATTTTGATTACATATGTAACTTTCCGAAAGCAAACATAATGGATCTACACGTGAGGTCTAACTGAAAACGTGTTTTTGAAGTCGTCAAGGGTTGTTAAAATTCACATACCGTGCAGCAGGATTTCATATTAACTGTCTAATGGAATTGGTAAAATCGGTTGGTTGCAGGTGTTGTTCGTACTGTTAAAATTCAGACGAAAAAATAAACGTAAAAATAATACGTGGCTACAGTTATTACAACTTCCTAACACACTTCCTCACGCCATTACCAGATGTCACGGGCAATATGGAAAATTGAAATACTAAATCTCGGAAGGTTCCTCTCGATTAGCACTGACACACGCATACACACAGTTCTGGCACACAGCCTCACGTGATCAGTTTTATAATTTTATAATTTGCAAGACTTGGATCACTTCCAGGGTCGACTGAAATGAATTGCACTACCACAAAAATGAACTTACAAATGCAATCAGCTTAACTAACTTATTTTTAACGCATCGCGTAATTTTGTAATTGGCAATGGCACCATCCAATTTAAATGACTGGGCACATAAAACTCTCTTTTGTTAAAGCATGATACCTTTAGTATTGGCAGTATCCTATTAAATATTATTGATGCACGCGAGAAATATTTACATTAGTGCTAGCTGACAAGAATATCAAGCAGAAGTAAGTTAAAGTGGAATTACGTATTCGTAATGCCTAATACTTTCAATATTCCGAGAAATATTTTATTCGTTGAGCAATTGTATGCATAACATTAAATGGTAGTTTTTTCCCTTCTGTGGTGTTCATCAAAGTAGGGGAGAAATTCCTGTATTTAAACCCTTTTGGCAGTTTGTGTCTGTATGTCAGTTAACGTAATCACAATATTAATCTAAAGTAACCAGAAAGTTCTATAATTGATGAGCTTCGTACTGATACACACCACTCACACACGACAAAGCAGACTACACAATTTTTTTCTGTAGTGTAACTAATGGTCCAACGGTGACACTTGCTTGTTAATGTTAACTTCAGGTGACAAAAATTGGATCAGGTGTTTTAAAATGGCCGTTTTATTTAACATATGAAGTAAAAATATTAATATATATCTCAGGTTGACGTTCATGATGTTACATTTAGGAACTCTCAAAGTCCCGTTTAAGCTTGAAATAGTTCGCGCCACTTTAAAAAAATATTAAATTTCGTAAATCAAAAAAACACTTGCTGAACACATGAATACTTTTGCATTATGAGACACTTACACCTGTTCAGAAAATCCACGGGAAAATTTCTGTACGAAAGCCACACAGTGAAATGCCTTGATGTGGTGTTTGGCAATTGCAAATTTTGAGTGAATCCACGGACGAAGACCTAGACGTTGGTTAAAATCCTACTGAAAGATGGTGGCTCCCATCATGCATTACCGTTTACTGTTAAATTCCTACTGAAAGTAGGTGGCTTCCATCGTGCATTTCCGATTACTATCATTTTCATTTCCACAGGTATTGAATGTGCCTGCTTATATGTCTTCGCAAATAAAAGTCTTTTTCTTTCAGATCGAGTTTAAAAAAAAATGAATGAATCAACTGTTATTAAAAAAGTACTTTAAGTACTTTCTATTGTTCTTGCAATGGTTCTGACATCATGAGAGTGAGTACAGCTTGCAGAACGGACTGTACACGCCGGTTGTACAAAGCTGGTCACGTGCTGGGAGACCGTATGCTGTAGAGTCACTGCAATATTTCTCAGACGTGGGGGAAGGGTGGCGTAAATTCGCAACGCCCGACCCTAGCACGGGTGGTTTAGACATCGTGGCCTCCTCCCCTACCACTACAACTTTTCCCTCCACTTCCACAGGTTCTACGACTTTTCCCAGCTCCTTTACACCGCTTCCCATCACACCTCTCCGCATCCCACAACTCTCCTTCCACCTTCCCCCTTCCCCGTCATTCTAACTAGCAAGGCAACGTCTAAATTTAGGTTCGCCCACTTCCTGTGAAAGGGATAGGTACTATAACTTACTTGGATGACTGCCATTAGTCGCGATGAAGAAATAAATACGTCTTCCGTGGAGCAGTAGCCCTGCGACGCACTTTTCAACAACTAATACACGGCCTCGAGATCAAACGACGATGCCTGCTACCCCTCTTCATCCTGACAGTCTGTTTCCACTGTCTCTTCCGGACGTCTTCAAGGGTAGAGGACTTTCGCCCTCCTCTACGGGGGGTTCTCAGCGGCGTGGACGTAGACAAAGACCAGGCCGCATTAGTGATATTGCGTCGTCGTCTAGGCGTCGTAGGCTGCCTTCCTGTTGGCGTTGGCCCGGAGTCCGAGTACAGGCGGCCAGAACACGAGGCGATGATTGAAGGCAGTGGCGGCTCCTCACAAGGACGAGAGAAGGGAAAACCCTCTGTTTGTCTTGGCTATTCTCGGAAACACCATCTCTTGCCGGCAGCATTATTTCCTATCACAATAATTTTTAATACTTGTTTCTGCATGTTTGTTATTATTGCGGAAAAAAAAATTCGATAAATCAATTATACTCGAGTTATAATTATGTAGGGTGTCCCCCTGAAAGAATTTTAAAGCTCTTCTCCACGTTGTAGGTGATGCGAATACGAGTAAAATGATAGATTACACCCAGGGTTGCAGAGAATGGGAAGTACCCGTAAATTGCACAAATCGTGGAATTCGAAAGTGGCAATATGCGTTGCAATAGCATGAAATTGCAGTATAGAAGTCAACCAGTGCGCTAAGTTAACCTGGCTAAACGTCCGGGGGGCAACGAGTGTGTATCGATCGCATCGCTCCAAGGCAAATCCAATTCGATACCTGGTGGAGGTCACTCCCAGGACTTCACTCGTGGGACTCGTATGTAATGGTACTGAAGGTAGACGGGATATCGTGGGGAACTGTAGAATCTTCAGTCGTTTAATTTCGGGCCAACTACATAATCACTTTAATCACCCTATTTTAAGTTTTTATCATTTCAATGCTTTTTAATGCAGATTGCGTGTAAATTTTCAGTAATCTCCCAACCTTTACGACCTTAAGTGTACTATGTAATTTTACTCGTTTTCGCATCTTCTACAACCTGACGAAGTGCTTAAAACATTTTCATGCATATCCTGTAGACCTGAAGGTTTCATGTTATTATCTGACAACAGACTAGACCACAAGCTGCTGTTCGCCCGTTTGACATCTCTCATAGGCTGGCAGTGTCGTGGATTGTAGCGGGAACACTTTGCGCCAATAGACAAAAAGTTATACGGTAGAGTTACTAATATAATGTAAAGCAGTCAAATACGTCAGTATGTCATGAAGACTTGTGACCAATGAAACCAACCACAGATTGTGCATGAGTGTACATAGATCAGCAGAGTCTAGTCTGTCACCAAATGATGACGAGAATTCGGCATGTCTCTAGTAATAATTCACTATCCAATTCACTCGTAAGCCCCGTGTATTCTTTAACTGTCTGCTGTTACAGTAAGTACCAAGTAATAGACAGATTGTTGGGGCTTGATTATACTCTGAATTGTAGATTCTTAAGTGCAGGTCATTTAATTCCCAAATAATCCTTTTTTTAGTTACTATACAAGACACCATTATTCGTCCGTCGGGTTTGCAAGGAAACATTCTTCTTATTTTCTGAGTGCTCTTTTTTTTTTTCAGATTGTCAGCACTATATTGCCTTTTTGAAATATTTCAGGTGTTTTAACTTTGAAATGTTGAACGAATGTTTCATTTTATGTTAGTTTATCTTACATTTGTAATTTAATTTTCTTCCTGTGTTTAAATATGACTGTTCTACTTATATCAGTTCCAGAAATACAATAGAATGTAAGTTTTATTGAGCACTAATGTGATCGAAAATTCTAAATAATTAATCTTCCGATGGAGCGCATTTTTAATTCGCTAATTCAAATTATAATTAAGTTTTCTTTCTATTAGATAAAATCGTCATTTCATTTAAAACTATGCGAAAAATGAAACATTTATTTAGGGTTAGTGTAGCAAAGACCTTTTACCATGGCAACAATGTGTATTTAATATTGTTTTGATAGGAACAATATAAATACTTTTGCTAATAATATGTAAACGTTGACGTTTGTGTTACACTTGCCATTACCAAAATTAAAATTTGAAGTAGAATGTACATTCGCAGGTTAACAAGACAATCGAACGTAGAGCGTTGTGAACTGATAGCAATTTGAGAACTTTTAACAAAAAGGACGTTCCATCCGCTGCGCACCAAACACCGTAAAAAATCTTTTCTTACAAATGAAAATGCAATCCTCTGTGGCAAACCAGGCATGATACACGTAAAGCCATTTTGAGAGTTGCATAATAGTTACATTCGCCATACAATTGTAGATGCTGTTAGATCCTTTATTTTCTTTGCCAGATGGAGTAGTTGTGAATAAATTAAATGATGTGTTAGGAGGGTTGCAGTGATTTTTCTATCAGTTTTTTCATGGAAGATAACTTCCACATGCGTAATATAAAAGGTCTCGTAACAAAGTAAGCAAATCAACTTGCAACCCAAGGTACAAACACCTAAATATACCCGACGTAAACTCTAACATGGCATTATATTAACAGAAATTGATGGCGAAAAGAGGCTACAACGTCAAAATAATACCATCAATAAAGCGTCAAAAATACTTTTCCATGCGTTGTATTCTTTTAAATGGCAGCATTTTGTTAAGTAATACATCCCAACAAGTATACAGTATCAGTAACGTAAATTTAACGAATATATAGTAAATTCATGCAGCCTCATTATTGATTGGTTAGCGCGTTAAATATTTGAATATATTTATGTTATAATTTATATTTATGTACATACTTTTGCAATTATGAAAATAAGAAATAAATAAATATGAAAAATCAGAAGATGTAAGCACTAATAATGGTGGAGTGTGGTTGACTGGCTCGTTTTCATTAAGAATGGACAAGAGATGCTTTGATTTAAGTTGTGGAAATTATGGCGCTAGTGAATCGCACGTTGCGTAATAACATTTATAGATGACTAGAATAACGAGGATGTGTAGTGGTAAATCACTGGCTATATTCGCGAAAACACGGGTTTGAATCTTTGTTCTACTATCATTACTTTAGTGTCTCGTTTTTTAGAAAAAATATCACTTAGGGCATATGCTGGGATTGACTGACTTTTTCACGTTATTTTTTCCACCGCTTGTAATAAAAATAAATAAATTTTAACTTTTTTTAAAGATTCCGGCTCATACATTTTTAAAACGACATACAAATTATTGTCTTTAAATAGTTTTTGAAATTTACATAAAAGTGGGCGGTACCGCTATCAGCACTACAAGAAGATAATATCAAATACATGTCATGTAATCGTGGAACTAAAAAAAAATTATTAAATTTTTAACGTCAGCGAATTTACAATATCCATAAAATTATTTCTCTGTGGCAGGTGGTGTCATGGTCGTGCAGTCGTTAGACCTCTTTCCTCTCAACATTGCAATCCGGGTTCGATTCCCGGTAGGGTTACGCCTATATTTTTCTTCTGTAGGTAACGTGGCGGACGTTGCTGATAGATGGCGGTTTTTCGCGGCCACTTCCGCTTCCCATGCACTTCCGCTCAAAAGTCTCCAAACGTCTCTCCACTCATATTAAAGGCAATTGGTTAGCATACAGTAAGGTTATTTTACTAATCAATGCAGTGTTTTGTACATACGCCATTGAGGCAGATGGCATGTTACTGAAAACTAGAGAATACATGTTAACAAACAGAGAAGTAAACAACGGGAAAAAAAATTTCGTTGTAAACTGGCAAAGGAAGGAAAACACATGCAATTCCGCAATAAATTCAGTTGTAACTCACTGAATTTTGGTGACGACACCATAGTGGCTCGTAAACATCTATACAGCCACCAAACAAGCCCCCAACAAGGGCAAATATTGGAAATGGAGTCGGAAGAGACAGTCAAGCTAGTTGTCCTGCTTCACGTCTACACAAACGCTGTAACAAATGTAGATTTCAGGTGGACCTAGTACAGAGAGACCGATCAATCAAAGGTATGTTCTATACTTTGTATTGTGACCATCGTGAGAATTCCGACAAGTTTTTTTTCCGCGAATAAGCACTACTTCATTAAATGAATTACTTTTGTTAAATTGAAAACTTCAGTGGTACAAACACTAATATGAAGGAATGCAGACTATCAGAGGAAAAACTCACTGTCGCTTTATTGTAAGAAAAAACTTGAAAATGTATATAGATTATTTTTCTAAATTGTATTATGATATAGAAGTCATCCATCCGTCCTGTAAAACATACAAACATACTTTGGAAAATATGAAGTTCGTAATCACAGTTGTTTTGGGTTGCGGGAGAAACTGCCTCCGGAGAATGAAGTGGAATGATTGTTTGATAGGTGGCATTGTGTAACGTGGTGTTACGACCGGCAAGTTGTTTAAGCTGGGCTGCGTGGCTCTTGCTGGCCGCATTCATTCTGCAGGTTTGACTGTCAGAGCTGATATTTTATAAAATTTTCATACGAACTGAAAATTTCAAGTGCTGTGGAATTTATTTCGGAGGTTTGACTAGTGCCAGTAAAAAAATGCTATCACAGTTATAACCTTCCTCTGTTATTTGGAGAGAATATATACATAAACTTTGAACAATGTTCCAGTTTTTGTGGTAGGTGCTACTATTACTGAATAATTACACCGGAATTTCTTTCATTTCTTGATACTCTGAAAACTCCGAATTCTGTCTGTCAGTCCCACCAGATATTGTAAGTGTTCTATAGTTAAGAAACCCGTGCTTGGTTTCCTCTCTAAAATAACCGCACAGCCGCGTCTCAAAGAAACGGCGAACCACGAGCGTCCACCCTTAGTGACGAGATACAAAGAGAATTAAAGTATGAACTTACCCGAAATGCGCAGCTAACCGCGCCTTAGATCGCAGCAACCGTGAGTACGTCAACGCCCTGGTGACGACCACGAAGAAAGCAAATTTGGATCAAATATGCAGACTCCCGCGAACGTCCGCGGCTCCGGGGCCCGTTCACCTCTTGTGACGGTCACGACGAGAGTCTCCCTAACGATCCCTAATCGACGATTTCGAGGTACTTTCTCTAAAAAAAACTCCCCCCTTACACTCCCAACCAATCGCAGTCTCTCTGGGTGACTGGCAAAACTAAACCCGGCCTATCCTCCGTATCCGTTTAATATTTATTTTCAAAATAACACAGGTTAACATTATCATACACTCGAACTTATTTACAAAATTTGGGGCCTTTATGATGACCAATAATTAAGTTAATAGTAAATTTCACTGAAGGTGGCAGGTGAAGCCATGCTTCTCTGCTGACCCAGTTTAGCCGCTGAGTTCTGTTTCCCACACCAACTAAAGGCCGCGAAATTGCTCTTCTCGTTCCGTGTTTCTAGATTTCTCTACCCCGCGCGCGGTCTACCTCAATTTTCATCAAAATTTTTTATTTTTTATTAGTACCACATATTATTTTTCTTATATTAGACACAAAATGTGACTAAATTTGGCTCTTATGAAATATTTTTATCACTCATAGTTTTCACGTAATGGATTATTAAAGTCATATTTGGATGTTTCCGTTTTAAGAACCACACGAAAACCAATTGATATATCCAACTGAAAAAATCATAGTGAATAAAGACATTGCAGGCTACAATGTGGTGCTCATAAAAATAAAGAATAAAAATTATTTGTATTTTAAAAAATGCCGAAACTGAAAATAAAAAATTTTAAAAATTCAATAATTTTTTAAAAATACAAATTATTTTTATTTTTTAATTCTAAGAGTATGACATTGTAGCCAGTAATATCTTCATTCACTGTGATTTTTTTGAGTTTGGTATATCAGTTGGTTTTCGTGTGATCGTTAAAATGGAAACATGCAAAATATGACTTTAACAAGCCATTACGCGAAAACTATGAGAGATAAAAAAATTTCATTAGAGCCAAATTTAGTCACATTTTGTGTCTAAAATAAGAAAAAAAAATCTGGTACAAATTAATTATAAAATAATTGTGATGAAAATTGAGGTAGACCGCGCCCTTAAGGGTTAGCTGGTAGTGACGTGATTCAAAATCCCTCTCTGACACTGCACTTCTGGTCAGTATGCAACACTGAAATGAATACAAATGTCACAAAACAAATTACTGTGACTCAGTAGGATTAAACACATATTTCTGAATACTATGAAATTTTAACGGGCTCTCTACGACTTTTCTAACACAATTTACTGTATTCACATTATATTAAATCAATATGAATGGCGAAGAGTCCTATTCACAGTGTTATTATTTTTGCGTTTCTCTTTCTTTTCTAAATATAATACTAGTTTGAAGCACATTGGCTAGTTTGTAAATATCGGAAATTTCCGTTTCTTTCTTCCTCCTCTTATTGTTAAGTATTTGGCACAACGAACTTAGTTGTACTTGTAAAATTTTCGGAGCTGGGATTGATCTCATCAGTTGAAGCAGCTCTGTCTTGATTGTTACTGTAAGTTTTTTATAGGTGTCTACTTATTTAGGAATGAAAGCTGATTGTAGTACACATACGGTTTTTTATTTCTCCGTGTTTCTGAGCCGCTTTTCGTACATGTAAATCTTTGGTACTCCCTGGAAAAGCAGTCATTCAAATTTTTGACACATTCGTTGCAACATCCGAATTGTAGGTTGCAAATACTTAGAAAACAAAGTGTAAAATGTCATTAAAATGAACTTAAACGTGCTACATCTATAGATAAACCTATTAAATACACTTGTTAAATATAGGCTATGATAATTTTTATAAATGCAAGTAAAATTATATCGGAAAGACTACAGTTAGTCATTTCTTCATGTAAACTTGCTGGGCCAACGTTTTTACAACCTAAATACAACGTAATAAGTTATTACACTGGGTTAACGATCTACTTGTGTATGTTGTCGAATATCACTTGTAGCCAACGGTTCCAATCAATTGTCAACGTTGGCCGAACGTTGGTTGCTACTGGGAAAATATTTTAAATTTTGCCAACTATAAACCAATGGCTGGTTTAAGATATGTTTTATATCACAACAAATAATTAAATACATCCTTATACCAGATTTGCGCTTATGTATGTATATATATATATATATATATATATATATATATATATATATATATATATATATTTCAGATATCTTGCTAGTGCTTGCTCGATGAACGACTAACACATTTAACTTTCGGCTAGGATTATCGACAATGAGCTACATCATAACAGGTAAATGTAAAGCGAACACTATTTATGTGTACTAAATACATAAAAGTGGAAAACTATCGCTGAGGAACTCTACATGAGAGTAAATTATGCAAACTGCATCGATGCGCTCGATGGTAAACGTGTGCGCTTATCAAACCAGAATATAGTGGAAATATGTATCGTAACTACGAGATCTAATTTTCAATCGTTTTGCTAGCCATCTGTAATTCAATATATTTGTTTTACTATGTTGACATTGGGGAATATGGTAAAATAGTCATTCGGGGTTTTTAAAGGACAGTACCTTATGGTAAGCTATCGAAAACAAACTGGTACGTCTACCCACAGTGACACCTTTAACTCCATCGGGAGATTTAACTGTGCCATATGCCATAGTTGCTGATGAAGCATTCGGACTTTCTGATCACGTAATGCACCCTTTTGGCAAGAAACACTTGCCAGATAAACGCAAGACATACAACTACCGTCATTCACGAACTCTAAGGTAGGTACATCACTACATTTCTGGCAGCGCGGTCAGAGGCGCCACTAATGTCTCATCTGAAGTGTTCCTTTTAAACCTATGAGTCGACGTGGTTGCGACACCAAGGTTTCCCCGTTGAAGGAGGCCTCATGTATGTAGGCGACGTAATTTGTCACTCCTGGGCAGTTTATTGGCAATTTCTGTTACGAATAGCATAATATCTTAATAAGTGTATTTAATGATGCTTAGAGATGAGGAAATTCTGTGAATTCAATAACCTTCAATGTGCTTCACTCAGACACAAACAAACTCGATAAAGCAGTAAAAAAGAACGGAAATTATTAGTATTCTGTGTAAATGTCGTGAATTTTGCGAAACATTTTGATGAGCCAATCACCAACGTTCAGTCTAGGCCGTTGATGTTTACTAGCTATCCTCAAAGTGAGATACCCTGTGTACGATTCTCAGTGCTGTCACGTATTTTGCTTAAGTGGTTAGGCACAAAAAATCTATACGCAACCAAAGATATATTAAGTTGCACTGAAGAAATATTAGGTCAACAAAGTAGAAACAACAAAGCAATTTTGTATAGGCAACGTAAATGTTCATTTTGCATACACACACACAAATCATTTGGTTTCACGTAAATTTTGATTAACATAACTAAATATTTCTCTCTTATTATTGATCTTTAAGACAGGTACGTATTATCTTTAAAGGCCCTTTCACACTATACAATTTTGCTTCAATTTTCTTTAAAGTTTCTTGAATTAAATTTCTTGAATGTCATGTGACTCGTAGCTGACCTCATAACCGCGGCCATTTTGTCTTTCAATTTTTCAAGTATCATGAATTTCGTCGAAGATTTTCGTTTCGAACAGGTCTGAAATTTTCTTGGATAAAAATATTTAAAAATAGCAAATATTTTTTCCTAACATTACATTTCAAATATCATATTTATAGTATTCTGTGTCTGAACTACACAATATTAAAAATAATTACGAGCATTAGTTAGTTATTTTTAATAATATGTAAAAATATATAAATTTTGTATTGATTGGGTTTATATTAGGTCGGGTCTCAATTTTTGTCTAACCCTTTCGCAGTCAGTTTGCATTGTTAGCAGTGCTGGATGTGACAGTTAACTTACAGTTAGCCAACGATTTGAAGTGGACGGTTATGTGATAAAATGTACGGTGTGTGTTAGTGTACAGTTTAATGTGGTTCATTTGGTTTAGTCTTCGCGCATCGTCGAATTATTGTTTTGAGTGCTTGTTTTTTGTGTGTTTGTGCATCTAACGAAAACCTACCCGACTGCTACCATGGATAGGAACGGATACACTTTTGTTGAGCTGGCGGACATGAAGCAAGCGTATGGTGCAGCTCGCGGCAACGCACCGGAGGCGCGTAGGATGTATCAACAACAATTCCCAAACAGAAGACTTGCGAGCAGACAAATGTTCACGAATAATGACCAGCGTCTGCGAGACACCGGATCATTTGTCGGGACACGACACGACGTCGGAGATTCCAGACGAGTTCGTACTCTCGAATTTGACGAACAAGTACTTCATGAATTTGAAGAAACGCCGACTACCAGCACAAGGAAAGTTGCTCATGAAATGGGAGTTGATCGACACCTAGTTTGGAATATTTTAAACGAAAACAGTCTGCATTCATACCGTCTTCGAAAAGTGCAGGCATTGCATGCAAATGACTACCCTCTTCGGAGTTACGTTTCTGAATGGTTTTAGGACATAGAGCCAAAAATCCAAGATTTCCATCTCAGGTATTTTTTTACGGATGATGCGTCATTCACTAGAGAGGGAGTTTTTAATCACAATAATAATCACTTGTGGGACTACGAAAATCCTCATGGTATACGCTCACCCGTGGACACCAGGAACGTTGTACTGTCAACTTTTGGGCGGCAATAGGGCACGATCAATTATTTGGGCCTTACATTCTCCCACCAAGGCTTAACGGTGCGAACTACTTAATTGTTCTGCAAGAGGTGCTACCAGAACTTTTGAAAGAAGTGCCGTTAAATATGCGTCGTGAACTGTGGTTTAAGCACGATGGTTGTTCTGCTAATTTATCGTTGGCAGTGCGTGCTCATCTTACAGAAGAATTTGGTGACAGGTTGATCGGCAGGGGTGGACCGGTGAGGTGGCCCCCACGGTCCCCTGACTTAGCGCCCTTTGATTTTTTCTTGTGGGGATTTATCAAAGACATTGCTTACGCGACCCCTGTTGAAAGCCAGGAAGATTTAGTAGCGCGAATCGTGGAAGTAGTACACCAAATTAAAGACATGGACGGTGTGTTCGAACGTGTTCGCCAATCAATGTTACGTCGATGTGAACATTGCCGGGATGTCGGTGGAAGAAACATTGAACGTTTATTTGTAAACTTTTGCCTTTTTGTGTTACAAACACCGTCCCGGGTAAAACGTTTAATTTTTTGTTTTTGTGCCTTTTTAGAGTTTCCTGCGTACTTTATGTTAATTCAAACGTCAAAAATCGGCAAGAAAGCACAGATGTCGACGGCTCACTGCGCTGGCTCAGATGTAAATAAAGGCGCGCCTTGAAGTAGGCAAACCATGACGCGTAACTTCGGATGCGTGTAACAACTTAACGGTAAGTCGGAGACCCATTTTTCCTATCTTAAAAATACTTGTTTTAGTGCCCCCAAGCCAATCCTTACATTTAAGACGTGTAATTTTTCCGCATCCTGTATTGTTATTTTTAAATACCTCACCTGTGTTTCATTTTGTTTGCTATAATTAATGTTTTTATGTATAGTATTGGTGATTCATTTTGTAGCTGCATTATTGCTTTACATTTACGTGTTTGGATGTCTGTAACGCGTTTTCAACTGAAAACGTAGTTTTACGTTAATGATGCTACTCTACGCTGGATGTCTGCGCAACGCTTAATAATGACCCCCTTTCAACGTAACCAGAATATTCTCCTGCCGAAGACCAAATATCTCGTATTTCGCCGCGACGTAGCGTTGTGGTTTAAACTCATTTGCCGCAGGCGTACGCCTGGTAGAAACCAGAGGTCGTCGGCGACATCAAAGACGAAGGTTAGGTGATGACATCGGATTCACACAAAGGAATTTACGGCATTGTTTTCCCCATTCTCTTGTCTGAATAGAGCATCCTCTCTCTCTCTTTCTCTCTGTCCCTCCGACTCCGAACTCACAAAATTGAATGTCTTGTTACAACAATATGTGAGAGGTTACGTTCATTAAACCTTGGAAGATCCGCAAATATATATAATCCAAAGTGAAACGTTAATACATCATTAAACTGTTACAGGTACGTTTATTCCTGCTCTATAAATCAACTATCTGCGCAGTGACCACCTAAATTTAAATTTAGAAAGAGGTTACGCTCTAGTTTTATTTCATTTTACACAAAACAATTTAGTATATGTTTGGGAGATGGACATATTAAACTGTAACTGTACATCAAACATGTAGCACAAGATTGTTGCAATTTATATTTGTGCAGAAAGGTCTATGTGATTAGAGGACTGTTTTGTTTCGTCGTATGAAATATTTGTGGTCACTAGGGACACCGAATTATCGCTGGAAAGAATTTGACGGTATGCTAGGCTTTGATATTGCATGTCCATATCTCTTTATTTATTGGCGTATCCCCATCTGACTTGGCCAGTGATACTCTGTAAAAAAAATAGTTTGCAAATTTGCCACCCGTGCATATAGGAGCGCTAATAAAGTAGTTATGGTAGAATTGTTTCCCAGACATCCATGGTTGCCCCCTTGACTAAAAAGAAAGTCAAATACATACTGAAGTTATGTATTGTAACAAGTGTAAAAGTTTGCATATTTACAAGGGGTAAGTGTGGTAACTATCCCGTACGGTGTTTAGGCTAAATAATTCCTAAACATTTCAGGAAGATTTTTACATTGTAACTCTGGTGCACCAGGGCTGTACATTGTTGATTCGCCTTGAAACATTTATTCAACCATCCTCCAATCAAACAAGGAGTATGATGCTACATTGTTTAATTAAAACACAGTGGCACATAATATTCTTGTGATTTTCCAGTACCTACAGCGCTAAAATATTCACAAACAGTTCGGTAGGATAAACTTGATATTGAAATACCATTTTGAGTAGAGGATTTTATTTTGCCTAGAATACAGTACTGCAGAAAGTAAGGTATCAAAAAATGTTTGTAATTTTATGTATTTGATTTAACGGACCTGTTTCCAGCAGGAGTGTAAAGAACTGCTGTCGTGCATGCACCTGTTCATGAATGTTAAACAGGAGACACCGATGCTAAAGGTGGTGATATATAGCCTGAAAAGTATATTGCTTGCTAGGCTTCAATATCATGTACTCAATTCCGGCGCTTTTCTCGTTTCTGGTTAGTCCGTCTTTGACTCGTCCAATCTTATTCTGGTGCGCTTCGATTTAGCTTAACCGTGCCACACCGCCGTCAAATCATACAAGGTGCTGGATGCTACACTAATTTGAAGAATATAGGGACAGGAAATATTCTCGCGATAACTCAGCATCTCTAACAATTGCTAGAGCCCACGATTTTTTCGCGAAAAGAATTCTGCCACAATTTGTTTCAATGCCTTGTGTGCACATATGCATCCCTGCTTCATGACCAGTGATGGGCTTTTTTTAACTCTCAGCGTCTAGGGTTCTACCCGCATATCACAGACGTGTGGTGTCGCAGTAACCTTGTTCCTGTTGGCACAGTCAAATGAGCCACGTCTGTGCGATAATATATTCTGCCAATAACCATGAAGCAAAGCTCCATGTGTGCACACAAGGCATTGAAACACATAAACTGTTGCAGAGTGCTTTTCCCCAAAAATTGTTGGCTCTGACAATTGCATATCTTAACGTGAGTTCGCTCAAACCCACCAGACTTTGTTGCGGAGACAGCCAACCACCTAATCAACCAGCCACATCACTGTTCTGATCGTACGCAGTCAAATGATACATATTGAAATATAAAGATTCTTTACAATCGCGATGGGATTCTGTGACTACACCTTGATCAGCCAACAGTCGAAAGTGGGTCAGCCACCAGGGACTACCTTGACGAACATTCTTTCTCAGAGCACCGCAAGTGTTATCGCAGCCGTTCTACTGATAACGAGTCACCATGCTAGGACTTGGGACCGCCAAAGAGAAGCTCGGACCATCCACGGCGCAGTAACCCTCGTGATCTACTCCCTAGCAGGAGTATCAACGACTGCCACCCCTGAGAGTCCGACCCACGATCAGCACAGCACTAGACTGGAGCATTCACGCTGACAAATATATGTGCACAAATGTCATCAGCTAGAATACAACGAAATAACGTAACTCCATAAAATAATTAAAATATATGCTGCAGATATACTCTGTTGGAACTTTAGTAAAATATGACACTTAAGAGGGCACTACTTTCTAAGTGCTGCAGACGTTTTATGCTATAGGTGGTTCGGGATAAAGTGAGCACTCAAGAAAGCCCTGCTACAGTTCTATTTTCAGCCAATTTGTATATTTCCGCGCGTAACGACTAACAACGGGAAATGTCTAACCTCTCTGGGACACGTCACATGATATTTGCGCATGTGAGATACATTGTGCAGTCGGTAGCAACCTATATAGTTCGGTTAGAAAAAGTTTATTACTTATATAAAATTAAATTATGTCGAATTCGGTTGATTTTGTTTCTGTATAGTTGGGTTAAATAGGACAATGCACGGAACTTTATTGCGTAATTTCGCTGCCAGCCATACAAGCAGTAAGGGAACTACAGTTCACGTTGAATGATATACAATAACTACTAGTGATGTTTTTCTAAGATAAAATTTTTAGTGCTCATTTTTATCCCGAACGATCTATAAACCAGTCGACATTTTTGTTGTAAAATGAATCTTAAATGTTTATTCCAACACGTGTACCGCAGATTTTCTATTTTACTGTGACACGCATTGCATTTTAGACTACGAACATTAATTTATGATAAGTAGCTATCAAAATTAACTGACGTTGTACGATACTTACCTTAAGAAACATCTCATATCGCTGTCTGACTAAATACTTTCACGCACTCTTCACTCGAGTCGCTGTGTTGCCTAGTATCTGCACATCATTCCAAGGTGTGATTTATTACTAGGGCCACGATTTTGTCGCGAAAAGATTTTGGCCCTACTTTGTTTCAGTATCTCACGTGCACATCGGCAGTTCTGTTTCAAGGTTATTGGCAGCGTGTCTTTGTTCAGACACGTTTCTCATTTTACTGCACCAATCATAATAAGATTATTGTGACTCCGTACGTCAGTGATTTGCCAAGGCAAGTGAGAGTAAAATCATCCAATCACAGACGATGTAGCAGAGCTGCAGATGTGCACATGACTCATCGAAACCAAATGTTGCAAAAATCTTTTCGCCATAAAATTGTGGCTCTATTTATTACATATCAGAATATGTAGGTCATATAAAGACCTAAGATAAAATATTTAAAAGGGCAAGGATCTAATTAAGAACTTATACACAATGTCAAAAGGTAACAATTTTATAATGTTTTCCTAAAATACGACCCTTCGTTGTCTACTCAGGAATGGGCAGAAAGATTAATCCTTGTCCGTCATATGTTGCCTACCTGGGTCTGCACATTACCACACTATTAGTAAACACTATATGTTTGAATTTTACAAA
Organism: Medauroidea extradentata; assembly: GCA_003012365.1. Classification (NCBI taxonomy): domain Eukaryota; kingdom Metazoa; phylum Arthropoda; class Insecta; order Phasmatodea; family Phasmatidae; genus Medauroidea; species Medauroidea extradentata. The sequence continues at coordinate 187,982 of PNEQ01011251.1, read as the reverse complement.
ATATTTATTCTGGACCCAAGCAGGCTTCTAAGATATATTTAGTGACATCACAAATAAGTAAGATAATATTTTCAACATATTGTCATGAAATGCGTTAGTATTTTCTTTAAATAAACATTTAAGATAAAACTGTATGCAAGGAAATGCGTGTAAATCGTGTATAATGGAAGTGTGGCGATAAACAACGAGTATTAGAATAGCATTTGGAAATTCAAACTATTGAATGTACGGGATAACTTAAAATCCAGATATACTCGTAAGAACATTTTCGGTAAGCTAATATAATTATATAAATATTGAGTTGAAGTAATTCAAAACCATGCCGGTATGCCTCAGTTAGGACTACAATCGATAACACGAAGACGAATGGTATTCGCGTATCCTGCTAGTTTCGTTCGCTTTCGTTCTATGCAACTTTCTGCGAAAACAAATATAAATTGCTGTGTTAGATAGCAATCGTTTCGCATATTTTAACTTAAAATTAATATAATTGCAATACATTTTAATATAGCCTGTATGATTTGAACTTGTCCTTTATTAAAGTTTATCACGTATTATTATTATTATTTTTACACCTGAAGAACATAAAATATATGTAATTTGCTTGCACAAGAAGTGAAAATATTCTCTGAAATTTAACAATTATATTTTTTTGTTTAAAAACATTTCTGAAAGTAGTTTAAGTTTTCAATTGTTTATAATATATTAACAGTAGTGCAACGTGCTCTGAAAGTAATAATTTTTTGAATGAAAGTTATTTCAGGATGAAAATATTTCAGTCACACTAAGTTTAAAAGTCAATTTCGAGGAATACGGTTCAGTGTCAGGACTGTTTTTAATGGTTTTTTTCTAACATTTTATACTATGGGACATGATACATTTGAAATTAATAATAATACAACTTTCACGACATCTTTATTTGCGTTATTTACCCACGCACCTATTGATCGTTCGTCACCATACAAGTGGTCTTATTAGATAGGCATTGTCAAACTTTGAAATGTTTATGTTGTCACAATAAATATCCTTAGCAATACAAAACTTTATCTTTAAATAAACATTCAATCTTGTAGTGATTTTTAGTTTTCCACTATTTCACTAAATGTATTTCGCTAACGAATAGTTGCCACATAATTATTGATAGGAAAAACGTATGAATATAAACTCCGTAAAATTAAATACGTTGGATTTATTTCACTGTAATCCATATATGCTTTTGGAACATGTGACGTACTTCTCATCTATAACCTTGCAATTCATCTACATTACTAAACGACTGACACCTTTTCAAGTTTCAAGCACATTTACTACTGTAAGTCAACAGCATTGTTGTAGATGTGACCTAATTTTCTGTATGGGCATTTTATGTATTTGAAGAGCAAGATTCCAAATCGGACGGTGCAAAAATAGTACATTTTACAGAAGACGAAGCTTATTCACAAAAATCATCATTCCCTCCCCCCCCGGCCGCGTACATTAATGATCAATACCTCACTGCAACATTCTTGGTACAAGTATGTACTTTGAATTCACAAAAGTGCAAATATAAACGAACAAGAGTATGCTGTATGCATTATTAGGTACAACTTAGGTTACTCTGAAAAACGAAACACACATTTCTACAATGAAACCCAGCCTCAGGCGTCGTCGTAACAAAACGAAACGCCACACTGACAGATATATGATCCAAGGTTGACAGTAAATAGTAATAATATTCTTACAAAACGTTAAAACGACAAATATCGGTAGGGTCCTATAAAAATAGAACACGTTCACCATATGTCACAGTATTGTTATCATTTTGCTGAATGAACACGTTGCCTTGCAATGCCCGATTGTAAAAGTATGTAGTGTTTTCGCTTAAGTTCACATAGCGTAATAACTTTCGGAAAAATTTTTCTTTTCATCTCTAATACAGTTTATTTTTTCAGCAAGCAAACACTATTATTCATACACATTGACAAATAATGTTCTAGTCGAACAACATTGTGTGATGCATCAAACCCTATGCATGTAGGTGTTTGTCATGTCTAATGCTGATGTTTGTTTCCTGTATGTAAATACCCTTACTCTTGCATCGTAAACGATTACTTGTTCTTCAATGCATTCTTAGCACAATATTTTTAAGGGCCTTGCCTACCGCGCGCTTAAAATGCGTTGCAGCGTGTTCGCAAAAACGTTTTTTTAAAGAAACTATTCCACATATGCTCAAAGTGTCTATGTACGAAAAGAAAACACACTTCAAACGATGACTGAAGAGTCGTTTCAAAGCATCACGTCAATTAGAAAAGTCATTTCGGAGCTCCTCAAAATGGCCAAAAACTGCACTTTCAACGTGTTATATCTGAAAAACTACTTGCAGAATTCGTGTGAAACTACTACAGGAGCATGCAATGGACTTTGCTTAAAACTTTCCACCAATAAAATGATGGGGTCATCAGTTAAAGTGTCAGTCAGACGAGTGATCTACGATACTACTGCACGCCATTTCAGTGTCTTGCGGTAGATGTTTTACACAACAGATGAGCCGGTCAACATCACCCTTGGCGCCGTGCCTCACTCCTACAAACACACGGCCAGTAGGCAGGCGCGTACCATGCCCCTGCCGTAGTGACTTCCCTACAATACAGTGATTTGATGTGATGTATTATTGTCAATGTCGTATTTATGTCCTTATTACGTATTCTACTTCTACCTCTACTTTCAAACTGAATTTCTTCCTTTCTAAAAAGTACCTGAAATATCGTTAATTGTTTTTCTGCCTGCCTGCGCTATAGATAAGAAGGTTCAGCTACATACACGAACAATTTCACAATTTTTTTCCTGAATGCAATAATCAGATCTTATTCATGCTTTTTGCTCTTCACTATGCAGCCTCCTTGATTGTGGCGTTTGTTGTACGATGCATTTTAACAGGAAATTATTCTGCTTAGCATGGGGTTTGTCGTATATTTTTGGGGGGAATCCTGAAACATATGGAAGCATAAATTAACCATAATACAATTTATAATATTACAAATGACAACATATATAGAATCAACATACTCTTACAGACAAAGCATTGATGTGGTACGCACAGCCTTCACGTATCTGAAAATATTAAATATGTACACTTTATATATACGACAGCAGTAGATTTGAACAATCTGTTGTTCCACTTACGTCCTTATATATAAACACAAATGTATTACCATTAATACAATCAATATATTGTGCTGCATGTCTAACACTTGCCACATTGCTACACTATAACGTACATTGCAAGAAACATTCAAAATAATTATTACTACACTATATTGGTAAGGAGTGTGTGTGGACTTGCCACTGATATCATCCGTGGTAAACTTACAAGCATTTCAGGTTTTGGATTTGTTATGCGTGCATATATCTGTCGGTTTCCCTCGTTAGCTATTGCCGTATCTTATATGTTTGTTTACGTTCTTGTTCAAGTTTTATTTTCGTACCTTTTTTTCTTTCTAATACATTTATTCTAAACTCTTCGTGAATATCACTTGTTTTACCTGCTAACACGTGTACACCGAAGCGCGTCTTTTGGCCTAAAAGTCATTTGGTATAAAATTTGAGTATGGTCCTACAGTCACTTAACCTAAATATTACCTGGCTTAAAAGTCACTTGACCAAAAAGACATTTGCCCGAAAATTCACCTAAACGTCACATGGACTTAAAGTCATTTGGCCTAAACACCACTTGGCCTAAACGTCACTTGACCTCAAAGTAATTTGATATAAAAATCACATACCCTAAAAGTCACTTGACCTAAAAGTCATTTGGCCTAAACGTAACATGGCATAAACGTCATTTGGCCTAAACTTCACTTGTATAGGAGATTCGGAATAAAGTGAGCACTCAAGAAAGCTCTGCTAAATTTCTATTTTCATGCAATTAGTATTGTTCCACGCGTAACGACTAACGAAGGTCTCTGGTCACGTCATTTGATGTTTGCGTGTGAAATATCATTTTGTAGTCGGTAGTAACCTATAGAGTTTGATAAAAAGTTTATTAATTATATGAAATACAAGTATTTCGATTTAAATTGATTATATTTGTAAGTACTGATTTTTAAAGTAGGAAACTACCGGGAAATATACTCGGCAAATTCGCTTCCAACCATACAAGCAGTAAGGCTCCTATGTTTAATGTTGAATTCAATGCAGTAACGGCTAGTGATATTTTTGAAAGGTTAAAGTTTTAGTGCTCACTTTATTCTGAACAACCTATACTAAACGTCACTTGGTCTAAACGTCACTTTGCCTAAAAGACAATTGGCCTAAAAGTAATTTGGCCTAACCGGCATTTGGCCTAAAATTACCTTAGGCCACATGACTTTAGGTCAAATTGCGTGTAACAGTGTACACTCGTCAACTGACATCACACCCTGCCAAACTGCCATGTAGTAACTGTGGTGTGTTAACACGGGATATGCGCATGCACACATCCTTAGGTCAGTTTGAAAAACATTTGTTGACGACATAGACCATTCTGGATAACTTTTTCGATTTCAACATCAACATATGTGTACTCTGCGACCTAGTGTTGTTTGACTGCTGCGCAGTTTTTGTATGATAGTAGGAAAAAAATAGGTTGTGTGGCAACATTGAATTTAAAAATTATTAAATGTGACATAGGGCAGAATGGAATCCAGCTCTTCAATTGTGGACTCTCCTCCATTTTAATGTTTTGATATTAAAATTATATGAACCTGTTTTAAGAATAAAACAAAATAATAACGTAATCTAATACTTCTGTATACCGGTTATCTATTATCGCCAACCACACACGATAAAACTTTTTTTTGCGGAGATATGTTTTTACAATAATGTAAACAAATTTAGGAAAAATAAATTCGAGGTATGCAATATTTGTAAATGTATTATTAAAACGTGCATACTGTGCTTAAATTTTGAATTTTAATTTATATGTGGAACAGATTTGGAACCCTATCTACGAAAGGAAAATTTTAAGTTGTTTCAAGAGATTTTTCGGATCTATCAGTTTGCGGTTTTGAAGAAGATAATTACTGCAGAATCTACAAACTCGTACAACTATGATTACTTATTTTACCATACCAATTCGATATCATCATCAAAATAGTGCTTTTTGCTTTAATTTAGCTAAAACTGTTGTGAGAGTAATAGGTGACTTCCTTTAGAACATATTCAAGAACCTAAATTAGAAAAACAGTGTAGAATTTGCGTCGGTCATTCAAGCCACTTATGCAATAATTTTAAAACCGTTTACCACATTTCGTGATATTAAAATAAGTTTGTAGGTTGTGTGAGTAAACTTTATATAGTATATAGAGCTGATAAAAAAACTAAACTTTCATCGAAATGGAACAACGGAGTTGAAAGCATCATTATACCAAATTATCATAACGATAACAATTTGTAAAGAAAAATTATATTTTACTTTTGTTTCGCTGAGTCTGCATTTTGCGACATTCTCTGTTCCAACGATTACATTGATTTTAATTAAATTGGAATCGCACCGTGCATACTCTCTAGATATCAGGTATTGGGAATGGTCCCAAATGAAACAGTACTTCATCGATGAAATGGCGTTCAGGATTCGTACGCGAATGGGCACGAAATTGAATTCGCGCCAGTGATACGAATCGTAATTGGAATTTTTTAAAGCTTAACCTAGTACACACAAAATAACAGACAAACAAAGCATTTTTACCAAATTTGATTGCAATGACGAAAAAAGCGTTTATGAATACTATTTGCCTAAAAGAAAAACTCAAGATACAAGCAAAAAAATTTTTTTTTTGTAAATGATCCATTTAACTGAGCAAAATAACGACAAAACTTACAAGTAGGCCTAGTCTAAAATAATTACATAGATTTTTCAGAGTAGGTTCTTACGAGAATACTTAGAATACTTTCAAGAGGATTAAGACAAAATTGTTATACATATACATATTTATTTATATATTGCAGAACGATTGCAAACTAAGAAAAAATTTACCTACGAACTTTAGGCAAGGGACAGTTTTGTAAAAAACTAAGATTGTAAAAAAAAAAAAATGCACATGAAATTCTAGCACATACTTCAGGGTGTCTATAAAAATAAGCACTTATACAGTTTTTTGCCAATAGTTATAGTCTTTATACATTTTGCCTCGCAAACTACCTATATGATGGTTATATAACTACGGTAGAAAATTGGTTCTTCGACACCGTAGGTAAGAATTTTGCGGATTGTATGTAAACCAGAGGTATGAAATTGAGAACAACTTTAACAGTTTCTCAATCAAATGTATAATTTGGAATACGTTTTACCAAGTTTCGTCATCGCAACGCATGAAATCACGTTTTCGATTATCTGCAAATGACAATGGTTTATTGCGATTTCTATAGTCTCTATACAGTTGCTCATACTAGGGAGCTAAGTAGATTATACTAGAAAGGTTATTGTGAGTTTAATGAGCAAATGTTCTGATGTATAGTTAAAATTTTATCATTTTATTAGTGCCTAGTAGTCTGATTAGACTGCTGATAAATCGTAGCGAAGATCGGAGAAATTTCACATGTTGCGCATTTGCAGCCATTAAAATCTCTCTACGCAAGTCCAAACTGAAATACACTAAAGTCATAAAAGTAAGTCAAACAGTTATTTCACATAATTTCATGGCAGATACGTGACAGACTACGTTGAAAAAATATTCAACTAAGAAGTCAATTAGTACATATTACAGATTGGAATATTTTTCATTTGAGGTCAACGTACCACCTAAACGAGTCTATGCCAAAAACAAAATTGCGCCGTTTTAAAATCCAGGCTTCCGAACAATTCGATTTTAATATTTAGCCAAATCTTCTACGAATTGTGAAAATGTCTATGTGAAAACAAACAAGTTTGTAAACTAAGTCAGGGTTACTAATGAAAACTAGTGTGATTCATTCCAGAGATATCCCTAACATGACAAGATTGGCATTCTGAGAGATATCGCAGGCATATACGTACACCCTGATAATACAATTTTGAACTTGATTATAAATTCTTATAAGCTCGGTCACGTGTGAGTTTATACTTCAAATAAAGCAGGTTCTTGTAAGTTTGCATTAAATATATTATTTTAAAGTACTGTTTTATAACATAACATATTTTAAAACTGCCTCACAAGCATGTTATAGGCTGTCCACTATAAAGTAAGCACTCACCAAAACCTACAATCAATAAAAAATATAATGGGACCGAATATGTTTAGTTTTGACCGCAGTGAAACGTTTACACTGTTTTAAGATGATTGGTAGTTTTAGTACAAACTAGTTAAGGTGGCTGCAAAACATCTGAAAGAAAAAATTAACAAGTGATCACTTTATCGTGAACAGTCTATACCAGTTCTTTAATAAAAAAGATTATCCTAACTGTTGTGTTTAGTGTCACTGTCAGCTTGAATAAACCTTTAAGTGAGACCAAATATATATTTAGTAGCTCGTTTGATTTTTATCATTAGAAATTGGTTTATTTATTTACTCGAGATGAATAAGTGCATATTCCGTATCTGCGCTCCACTGGTAAATTACTCTACTACCCAGCTACTGTATATCAAGTCGGCTGGTCAGTCTACTGATTCACATCTAATCAAGCAACGAGATAATTTTCGAGTCAAATTTGGCATAGCGTAATTAAATTTCGCGCTCTTTAAAACGCTTCGCTCACTCTCCCACTAAAACAGAATAGGCGAGGTGCTGCACCCTAGCGAGCAGTACGACATTACAAATGGAGCTTTCTATGGTCCTCGCACATGCGATATAATTTCAGTACGCAGTCAGTAGTTCTTTGGCATTTGACTGTGACTGTCAAGATTTAAACGTTCGGACATTTCTCCGTAATCGTTTTCTGGTAGCATTCTCATGTTTCATAAAACCTAGACGCCAACGAACATATTTTCACTAGTAATTTGCAAACATAACTATAGTTCAACGTTAATTTTGTTTCATTTTTACGGATTAGAATTTCAAATTATTACCGCGAAAGTCCCAACTGAACGAAAATTTACTTGCGTGTATGAACTTATGCGCGTATGATTTATGAATGAGTTGTATACATACGAATCGTATACATGATTAAAATTACTATATCAATACATGTTTTCATCATATAACGAGCTCCTGACAGAAAAAAAAATTATTTTGTGTCAGTGACAAAATATTTTATTGATATTTACCCGGCAAAATATATTTTGTGGTCACCACAAAAACATTTTACTTCATCACTTAATTATTGTGATCACAAAATCATTATCTTTCGTATATTGCCAATAGTTTTTAGAAGGGAAAACTTCATTCAAAATGTTTATTCAATGCTGTAACTTAACAGTGTACAGTCAGAGAACCAGTAGTTATGATGCTAAAACAATAGGCATAACTTGGTAAATTTGTGTGGGATCCTTGCTGAATCAATTTAGAAATTTAATTGATTCCTATAAAACTAATTTAGTGTCATAGGAAGAAACCGAGTTACAGTTAATCCAATAAAGGACAAACTACACCGAAAATTAAATTAACGAGTTCTCAGTTGAATACGTTACTTACATCACATACAAATTTCATTACTTAAAATACAAAACTGTGGTATATATTTGATCCCATACTTACATTCAATACTCAACAAAAAGATTTCAATATTTTTATAACGTAGTTTTTATTACCGCATTAAAGTTTACTCATAAGACTTTTCTTGTCACAGTTTAAATATGTTTACAGTAATTATTAAAGTTTTCATTGAAATTCTGTGGGGCTCCGAAACTTACAAAAGTTCGAGTATTCCGACAGTCAATTACATTCAGATGAAAGCTAAGCGGGTGGCACTACGCGTTTTATCCCGCTTTATTGCAATCTTTAGACATGATTGCTGGCCGCTTCAACGGTACAGGACGAACACCACTCCACTGCGAAATGACGTGAGCAGAGAACGAGAGTGCTTGAAACTTTTCACGAGAGCGGACATGATTCTCCAGCCTAGATCCACGGCTATGATTATGCAGAAGAAAAGTTGTGGAGTTACAGTCCTGTCAATTCAGTAGGTTTTGGTTGACCTAGGAAGTTCGGGGTGATTTTGGTCACGTGGAGTTATTTCGGGAGATTAAAATATTATTTTTCCCACACATGGTAACGCATGTTAAAAGATTTTATAGTAATAAATGTCCACATTAAATAAAATTAACGTTTAACATAAAATTTAAAAAAGTTAAATTGTCACAGTACGTGTACAAAGTTACACCCGTATAAGATAATATAATTATATATGTATTTAAGAAATACATTATATAAATCGTAACTATCTTGAAATGAGTTTTATGAACTTAATATTATTCTAACTGGTAATCATTTAGTTTAAAAAATTTACCCACGCAACGGCTGAAAATTGCATTCGTTATAAATTGTAAACATGTTTGTTTACTATTCCCGTTATTGTATGACATTTATTGGCCGAAACTATATAGACCCGCCTATGTAAAGATAATCAGTGTAAGATCTACTGAAAACTCAGTGTGCTTGTAAAAAAACTACAATACTGTGCGTAAAGCAAAATCCTGACATAGTGATTTTCATTTTATGTGTGGTACATTTTCTTCTTAGAACGTCTACACACCTTAAAATCTAAAGTCAGTTCACATGGATAAAGATTGATTACAATGAATGCATTTTGATTTAACAAATTCACTAAAAGTGGTTTAGTTCGTTGTTATGCTACATAAATTCTAATTTGCACTCAGCAAAATGCATCATTGACATAATTTATATTACTCGTTTAAATAAACGAACTTTAGCCATTACCTTGTTTACGGGTTTTGCGAGATCGAATTTGTGAAAATAACTGACTGACGCACTTGTATTATTGAAAACCACGTCAGTAATAAATAAATAATATGATTTAAATTTTGTTATTTTTAAGGGTTTAACTGTAAAACTCCTTACTGTTTTTTGTGTATGAGGTGAAAATCTTTTACTTTATTAGCGACAGAAACGCTTCTTATAATTTTTTATATTGCTTGCCTCCTAATTTCTTTCTAAGAATGGTAATTGTTTCATATGACCTAAAACCATAAATATGTGTTAGTATTATGAATAAAATAAGTAATATTGCGTAAAAATTCGAAACCATGTTTCTCTCAGAAGGTTGTGGAATATCCTCGTACGATAGATGAATAAAATTACCAGTTTTTTACAAGAAAGTTATAACATTTTAAGAATTATTTTAATAATATTAGTCTTGCACCAATGCCCCTTATTGCGGTTATTGTGCTATAGTTTTTTTAAACAGTACTATGCAGAGTTGTAAAGTAATGTATTTTCAGTACGTTAGGTTGAGATAGCAACTAGAACCGTATTGAGTTTTAATTTGATTTATTTATTATTTAAATTCAGCAAATTTCTAATCGAATAATTGCTTCCGGAAATGAAACGAGCCAAAGTTACAAACACTCATAATGCAATAGAAAGTACATTACTCACATTTACAAAATTAATAAATATATTTGTTGTCAAAATATAAATGTGTATGTTTACATTTACGATGTAGTAATACTGCAGTTATCATACTTATCAAACGTTACACATTTGTAAAATTATTCAAAACAAAATTATATATACATCCACGAGTATCATGTTCACAATTTATGAAGTGGACCACATCACGTGTTTAAGGTTTCAACCGATTTGAAGAATGAACTTGTCAATAGTAATTCCTTATGATTATTCACTTCACTCCAGACTTCTAATAATTTAATTATGTATTGTATTTGGTAATTTTATTGAACATGTCATAAACATTAATCTTACGCAGCTTCAGCCTTCTACTTAGCAAGTGAAAATAATTTTTTGTGGTGTTTCGGTAACGAGAAAAACGTTTGTCTTTCTTTTAAAAGGCAGTTATGCACAAAATGCTATTCAAAATAATTAATATTTTTCTACAGCAAACAGATTAACAGCACGAAACAGTTTGTAAACTTAAAATATGGTAAGCACAACATTGTAGAACTGCTACGTCAGCTCTCACATTGAAATGCTAGTCATAAAGTCGCACATTCATATATTCTATTGGAGATAATATCGAAAGTACAGGTATAATTTGATTTCTCCCCTTAGATAAAATATGCAAGATTACAAAAGTGTATTCAGTTTGTAAACATATTTTACTGTATTAAAAGAAACAACAACAATAATAATAGTGTCTCATAACCGGTTTCAAGAAAACTTTTACGACACTGCCTTCGCAAAGACAAGTATGAATTTTATAGATTTTGTACCAAAAATAAGTTATTGAGCATTGCATTATACCCAATAATGTAAGACTGTTCCCCGTAAATATCGCAAAAAAGTAAAACACGTCAAATTCTTTAACACAAGATTCTGAAACTGTACTTTGTTGTGTTTGCTGCTTGTGTTCTCGTAAGTTCTTCACGCCCCCTACACGGTATTGGTTTATCCAGAATTACCTTTATAACAAAATTACTTACGGGTCGCGTTGTTAGATTGAAAAACTGTAAAGGACAACAATTATATTAAATATAATAAAGAGAAATTGTTAAATAGTACTGTTTAGAATATCCGTTCTTAAAATAAACATGCAAATATGCCAAAAATAAATACGTTTACATTTTTCTTCTTATCTTTACAGAGGGGAGACAATAATAATGGAAACATAAATCTAAATTTACATTGTATTTTCACATTGTAAATTTTCTGTCGCTATGATCTTATTAGATAGTTAATATGTAATTAGGATTATGTATTTGATACTAACTTCCTCGGTGCTTCCGTATTGGTCAATTATACGCTGACTGATTGGTTAATTTAACCATTAAAATATAAAAACTGCTCAGGAACGTGTTTCCTGTCAAACATTGGAGAATTTTAACTAAATTGTGTTAGACAGTGAAGGACTTTTGTAATAAATGTTTAAGTGAAATATTGAAAGAGAAGCCTTCATATATGAAACATTTTTTACTTTTGGTTTGTTGTCTTTCTGGTTGGTACTATATTTACTTCCGGAACTGTGCAAAAGTTGCGTTTTGTTGACAACATGATTTTAATTTTACTTTTTTTTAGTATGGTGCTTTCTTCGAATCAGTCATAATCTTAATTTCGTCCGGCATTGAAAACGTCTTGGTTTGTATTTCCATTTTTTAAATAGGGAAATGCCAAATTCCTGGTATAATTTAGTTCCTATATGGTTATCTCAGCATTTTTGTAGCTCTGGCCCCTTTCTTTCTTCTACACTCTTAGCATAATTCCACCTCACATAGATGTTGACAATCCTGGCATCTAAATCGTAGCGCCAATGTGCCAGAGCAGTGGCGGCTCGTAGGTTGTTACCAGGGAGTGCACAAGTTGCAGAGAATTGTGTATGGATGTGCGCTAGTTGTCGCTACATCCAGTGACACACTGGTTTGTAGGTGGCGCTTATTATTGACTAGTCACAACACAACAAGTAGCCAGTAGATGTTTGATGGTCATTGGTATACGGCGGCGCGTTCACACAGCCATCCTGAGTTCGGTTTTCAATGGTTTGCAGCAATTGTTCTAGGCGAATATTGGGATGGTTCCGTAACAAATGCCATGGATAGAGATGATGATATGTCGCGAAAACTTTTTGTGACAACATACCCTTGAAAACACTGTAGTTTATTGCAACATGTATGATTGGGTGTTATACGTCTGACACTCCGTAGCTGTTTGCTTACACAATAACAGGCATTACATATTACAATAGCGGACTTTTTATTGGCTCAGTCAAATAGGAAAACAGCTCCACGTACAGGGAAAAGCCAGTAATCTTCGGGTAAGCTGAACGTATGTTGAAATCCAGCTAACAGTCAAGTTTTCCCGCAATAAACCATCATCTCTAGCCATGGCTGACTCCTCTCCTAGTTCCTGTCATTGTAGCAAGGCGTGTGTCACCGTTTCTAACGACCTCGCTGTTTACGAGACATAAATCACACTTACCTTACCTTACATTACCAATGTCAAAACAGGACGGCACTACAGTTACAGTGTATAAATTAGTGAGAAAAACGAGTAGTCAATTGCTCGTGTCACTAATCATGCTGCATTTATTAAATTTATTTCTGACTCCGAGTTCGGCAAGATTTATTTGAAAATATTTTAATAGAAACTTAACATGATACATTATATCGCATTACGCACATTGTATTCGAAGTATCAAAGCGTAATTATGGAATAATTAAGGCAATCCAAAATTAGACGTAATAATTATCTCCTACAATTTCCTTTAGACTAAATCATTTCTAGTACCGATTTAATCCACTTATACGCACCTAATCGTAAAAGATAGTGTTTCTATTAAGAGACATTGCTGATAATTTATTGTACCCTTAATACATTAAAAAGAAAATGGATAACATCAACAAAAAATGTTAAACAGCCGTATAAGGTATTGAAGTTATCACCGTAACATCACGATCATGAGCGCTGGTAAGTGGGATATGAGTATAACCTGTACCTTTTGCTGAAAATAATTTTGCACCAAATAGTTTCAATGACTTACGTGAAAATCTGAAGCTGAGCTTCATGGATATTGGTAGAGGGTGTTTTTTCCGAGGCGTCACTCATTCGACTGTGCCACTAAGAATATGGTTACTGCGGCTCCACGCGCCTGTGATTTGCGGGTAGAATTTTGAGACACTGGGCGTTAAAAACATCAAATCATAGCTACCAATCCAAGCTGCAGCTGTGCACTAAGACACTGAAATACGGCGGTGTAAAATTCTTTTCACCAAAATTTATCTTGCAATAAATATGACATATGGTGTGTTAATGTAATGAAAGAGAGTAAACGGGAGAAGCACGACGAAACCTGATGACTCAAGACCTGCCTATTTCGCATTCCTATTTGGCGATATGCCAGAAATAATTGGTAAGTATTCACACGAACACTTTCAGTGACAATATTTGCTCCGAGCCTTTGCACATTTGTGTGCGTGCTTACATGATATAGGGCATTTCACAGTTGACTCTATAAAATTTGGTTCAAAAAGTTCTTCAAAGCGTGTCACGTTAACTGTCGGCCTACAATAGTAGTCACGTGAACATACAATAGATTGAAGTCCAGTGTGGCGTCAGATAATAACACGAAATTGGCTGCTCACCACTGATGATAAAAGTAAAACATCTCGAGCGATTCAACAGAGAATCGAATTAGATTTTCGTGGTGCGAAAAGTGTAAACACCATCACGGATACTAGTAAAAAAGAGCGATAAGAATGTGTTGGTTTGTGCAATTGTGTTAAAACATGAAGTATATAAACAGAAAAAAAAACAGAAAAAATGCAATCCTAGAGGGATTCGGCCAGTTTTTTTTAATTTAACAGCAAGTATTATAAATATAGAATTCTTGCTGTTAAATAAAAACTAAAATAAACTGACCGAACTCCTCTGGGATTGCTTTATTTATTTATTTTTTTTGTTTTTTGTACTTCGTCTTTTAACACACGTTTGGTCAACAAAACATGAGCAATTATGTATGTGAACAAACCAATTTATTCTTATTGTAAACTCCCATTGCAAAAACATTTAAAATTAAAAAAAAAAAAAAACGAAATTTAAATTCTATAGTGTATACTAATATTCGTCCTACAACTGTGAGTCGAGGTTACAGGAAGGAAACTTTATTTTTTATCGCGAGCTTGCTTCAGTTGCTACGTGATAGCTTACGGTTGAATGACATTCGATCACAAGCAACAGCACCTCAGAGACAGCAGGACAATACGCTTCCTGGAGTACAATATTTTCCCCCCACATTTTGTGTTTGTCGGTTTGCTAATAATGCTCGCGATTGTCACCGTCGCTATCAAAGCTCTGCTGTGTTTGTTCCGCGATGTAGCTGGCTGAACAATAAACATAATCTCCTAGTGTTGCTAGAACCTGGTATTGTTCGTTGTAACATAGCAAGCAATTTTTTGACCCCGGAGTAAGAGAGAAGAGTGGAACATCTATTAAATTAATGCATAGTTTAGTGACTTTTCGTACAAAAAGTTTCCAAATTAATTTAAAATTAAGGACTTATATGAAATTCGCTTTCCGTAAATGTACCGTTTTTCCCATACTCGTATAGGGTAAAAAGAAAATCATATCACTAGTAACGTCATTATCATCTAAGAATGCTTTGGTGTTTGACAAAATCACAAAAACAAATAACATTTCTTAAAATTGTTTGTGTTATTTGCTAATTTATTTTTATTAAGAATAGTTTAGTTAAATAATAATTACTTCACAGAAGGTTATTAGCCTGCGAAGTACATTGCACTCAATACACAGGATACATGGTGCTATGCAATCCTGGAAAGAAAACGTTGTAACGTTCACGTCATTAACATAAAATTATCATTGGACGTGTGCTGAGTGCGACTGCGAGTTGGTTGCGTTTAGAGAAGTATTGCAGTGATCACACGGCAGATCGTAGTTTAAAATTGTTTCTATAAATACAATTCACAGGAACAATATTTATAAACTTTTTGAAATAGCATGCCATTCCAACGCTCACAAAATTTAGGATGTAATCTTAAAATCAATAACCGAAATATTTTACAAATAAATACCTTCAGATGTTTGGGCTGTGGCATATCTAGGCAAAGTCAGTATTTGATATAAGATTGAGAGTAAATGTGACGTGTAGTACCATCAAAATGACGCCCAGGGGAAGTGCAGGAAGGACACAATGCTAAAATTTTACACAGTTATTAAATGCTAAAATTTCATAATGTTACTTGCTTTTACCCACGGTTTCACTTGCATTGTTTTAAAATAGATGTTATGTCAATACAGCACCAATCCTCTGTGCAGTAACGCCATCATACAGAAACAATATATAAATATTAAATAAAATATATAAGATTAAATAAATCTTTTATACACTTTATGTATTCATACAGTGTATTATTTCTGTCGATCTATGATTTATCCTTTTGTTCCTAAATGGTACCAAATTCCACGTTTCTAACTGTAAAAAATGACGTATTTCCCATACAAACTTTCGTCCCTTAGTTCAACACCTTAGGGGACAAATTTCTAAAAACGCTGAACGCAATTGATTTTCGTTTATAAACAGATACCTTAACACCGATTTTCATAACTCTAACTTAAAAAAATGACGAACTTCATACAAACTTTCATCCTCTAGTTAAACTCCTTATGGAATATATTTTCAAAAATCCTATCTCAGTGCTCTCCTACGTAACATAAAGAACCATTGTGCAAAATTTCATGTTTTTAGACCAATCGGTTTGAGCTGTGAGTTGTCTGTCAGTCAGTGTCAAGAAATTAAGTAAGTAGTCCTGATTCTAAAATTTTATAAAGTTATAGCAGCATCTTGTGGATTGTATGGAAGTACATATAGACTTCGATCTCTAGAGCACATAGTATACTCCAAGCAAAGGAAATGTGATATTTGAAAAACAGTTCAGGAAGTAATCAGACGTTGAGAAAAAATTTAAAAATTTGGCCACCCAGAAAATATAGGATTTTCCTACAACATAAATAAAAAGATTAAAGTGTGTAGAAAAGATTTGAAACTACATATACGAAGAATGGACGATAAACTTATAACAAAAATACTACTGTAGCACACTCCAGAAGGCAGATGAAACATCGGCAGACCAAGAGAATATGGATGAATCTAGATAGCAACAGCCCAACCGGTCTAAATCTTGAGGGAGAAGAAGTAAAATTGGCGAAAGAACGAATAACTCTCATAAGTTTTAACCATACGAATTCCTCAAAGGCTACACCACGGACATCTAGATAAACTGCTTTGTCGCGGCAGTGACAGACATACACATGCGGTTTTGCTACCATACTTTCTGGAATTGTTTCACGGAAACATTTCACATTGGAGTATTTCGATGACCTTTAACTGTTCGTTACAATGTGCTGATTTTTGTGGGATTGACGAATGTCATAAATTTAATAATAAAGTTGTGACACAGAGCACATTTACTATATCAGCACATTTTGAGTTACATATCGTTTGTTTCTCCACGAATTTCCGTAATGTTTCTTTAAATTTAACGCCCTCTGAACATATTTAGGTACAAAAACTTCTTAAAGTAAAATACTTAAATTAATGTGGTTCCTTATTATTGTAATTTGAGAGCTGAATTCTAGTAATGCCTTGAGGCATGTGGAATAAAATTTAAAATAATTTTCCCGTTGAGGTTGTATAGTAACTATAATAACTGCATAAAAAAAAATTCAGTGCAGAACATCGTTTCTCTCTTGGAAACTACTGGAAAGTGATATCAGTAATAAAAATACCTCATATCATTAAGAAAAATTAATTTTTTATTCCGTCCTTTATTGATTATATGTCGCCAAATTCGTGTTGTAAAGCGGGCGTTCTGAAAGATTGATGCAGCGACACACGACGCGACCGGCGCTGTAAGTTGACGACGCGATACATTCTGGGTTGCACAGTTGAGCCTCATATGACGGCAGCGAGCGCTGCCGGTGATGGTGCTGCTATGTATTTCAGTTTTGCGGCGATATTATTTATATTCGATTCAGCTGCGCTTCATAGACTGAGGTATAACACTATATTGTATGGATTTATGTCCTTTTCCATAACTACCTGCAATTTTCCGTATTCAGTAAGCGCAAAGAACGGCAACTATTACAGAAACTATTATTAAGTGTATTATAGTTTGGAACAAATATGGCAACATGCTATACAAGTATTTAATATATATTGCGTTTAATTCCGTGACTACACTTTAAACTTGACTTTTGTAATAAAATGAAGCACTGTTCATTATTTTAAACAATAACTGGTCGATAGGAATATTCCTATTGTATGTTAACATATTTAAAATTAAATTGTAGACATTTCAGTTCACTTTAATTTCTAATACGTCGCAAAATATAGTTACAGCCATTGGTTTCTATTTGCATATAAAACAGGCAGTTAATTTCTGCTAACCAGTAACTGTCCATCGCCACCTGACGCCAGGGAAAACAACGCAAGAAGTCGAGCAACGCCGTCGTTGATACGCTGGGCAACGGCCAGCTGCTACGCTCTGATTGGTTACGAAAGATCCCATTATTATTTATGTTAATCCGTTTACTAAGAATCTATCCTATGCTTTGTTGAAGAGAAAATTTTGATAATATAATTTGAACAAATGTTATGACTCAAAAATTGGACAAACAGTAAAATTGTCTAACACTATCTCTTAAAGCGGTTTTCACAACAGATCGACGTGTCGCTTAGCGAGGAGCGTCAGCCAATCAGAACCGTGACGCTAGCGACGGGCTTTGAGAACATTGCACAAGCAGCTGACATTGGATTTGACGCTCATCGCTGGCGACGGGTACAAAGAAGAAAAAAGATGTTTAATTTTAACACTCGTGCAACTATTTTTCAGGATAGAACGGAATAAAAAATAAATTTTATGTTATTAAAATTATATTTAATACCGGTATTTGTCTAAATTAATGCAATATATTGTGTACATTCGTGGGAAAGAAACTAATACCTATTATGTTGGTCTTTTTAGTTTTCAACATACAATTCAACCTGTGTTGTTTGTTTGATAATTGTTTAATTAAATTGAGGTGAGCATAAAGAGATTATAATATCTTTACTTTCCGTTCACATTTTTTTAAAAAATCATTTACAGTTATTGACTTATTTCTCTAGATGAAAGGTGGCAGTATAAGTTCGTGTCGCCAGCGGCCGGCGATATTTCATCGCTCTATTATGAACACGTGGCAGGAATTCGTCGCAGGTGGCAAGCGTCGGTTGTATCGCGCCGCTGTATTGTGAAAACCGCTTAACGAATGCAGTTGCAGCGACCAATTTTGTTGCCACGTGGCGTATTTTCAAGCAAGCAACCACAGAGGCTACTCTATCAGGTACCATGTACAGTTTAACCATTTTACGATTTCCCATGCACCAGCCTTTTCAAGTAGGTAATGTCAACAAATCGTTTAAAAGTAATATCTTGGTAATACAAACCTCTGTTCATATGTTAATTATATAGTCTTTAGTATTTGTACACGCGTAAAGCAATGCGAGCAATTCAGTGTCGCGGGACTTTTTGGACCCTTGGAAACTGTACATGGGTTATGTATAGAACGCCTTAAGGCGGTTCGCTACCTGCGTTTGAATTGCGTTGCAACGAGTTACGAGTTTCATTATTTTTTTCGAGACTTCTCAACGCACATCAAAATGGTTTGTCTACAAAAAGAACACACAATTCACTGTATTACGCTGAAAGTTAAAAAATTCGGTACGCGTGTTTTAAATATGATTTTCGGGACTCTCTGGAAGGCTTAAAAACGGCTTTTACAGACAGCCGTATCTGAGAATTTAGAAACCATAAATATAAACACGCGTTGGACTTAAAAATATTCGCCCCACAAATAAAATGATTTGGTCACCGCTTGAAGTCCCATATAAAAATGAATATTAGTAAAGCTCTGCGCGCAAGTTGAGTGGCTTGCACGTAGAGGCGAAACTACGTTACACACGCCGTCCAGCGCCGACCTTGCGCTTTGTCTATTTTAAGCCTCACACCCACTAACGCAGTCTATATAGGAATCGCCTTAAGCCGAAAATTTCGCCCTAAAACCTCAATACTTAATGTAAGCACAAAATATTATTGTTACTTTGTCTTAGTGCTTAAGTTGTGAATTGATTCAGAATAACAGAATCAAGTAAATGCGTGTTGCCGTAATACTCCTGCTGTTTGGGCAATAACTTGTAATATTATGAAATATGTGCCACAATACAATTTAGAACTTACAAATACAAATTGTGTATAGGTGGCTCGCGATAAAGTGAGTACTTTTGACATTTGAGTACAATACAGTCTATAAATATTTATTAATACTAAGGGTTCTTAGAATAATAATTATCTGATAGAAAAAAGTAACCAGGCTTTCAAAGGAATTACTTTATACTTAAACACATTTATTGGTTATAGTTCGTTTTCTAACTGGAAATGTCAACCGACGTAGCATAAAACATATAGAACATTTGAAAAAGGTCTGTCATGTTTGACTGAAGGTACGTGAAACAGAGTATTTATTCGTCAGTACCGTGATTGTAGAAGAGAATCAGTTTGCCTGCCGAAGCGGGAAGAACGCACTTAACTGCGGTCCCTTGCGACGACGCGACGCGACGCCCACACGCGACCCCGCAGCCAACTTGGCACGCGGCCCACCGACGACAGGGCGACAGAAAATAAAATGCGTCGGAGTGTGGAAGGGATCGCTTCGGGGGGAGGTGGGGTGTTGGAACTTCACGAAGAGGGGAGGGTTGAGGACAGACGTCGCCGGCAGTGTTTGGAGGAAGGGAGGCAGCATTCATTCACAGTGCAACGAACTGCCGCTCCAGGACGCCCCATTCAGTCGCTTCGCCGTTGACACACAGTCCACGTTCTGAATCGCTAACACGGCGCACTCGTGCGAATGCAGAACATGCGTTTTTTCCCCGAGTATAGAGAGCAAAAATATACTGTGTTGTATTTGTAACAAATGTTCATACGAAATACATCATTTAATTGCCATGTGTGTGTAACGATATTCCGAGTTTGTCACAAAATATATTCATGTACGTAGCTTTCGAAAATGCTGCTATAGCTTTGTAATTGCAGATTTTAAGAAAGATTTAAAACGAAATAGTGCAACTTCTACAATACTATTTTTTAAATCATACAACATGTTAAAGACATCAAAAAATTATAAGTAATAAGATTCACTTCTTATGTAACAAATTTTTCATCTTGTCTTTCAATACGCAATTTTATAACCAGCTTTCGATCGCAGTGAATGCAGCATTTGATATGTGAGTTTATGTGATCTCAATTGGAACTACAGTATATTTAACAGCCAACGTATTTGCACGAAAGGAAAGCGGTAATTGTTTCATTAAATATTAACGAAGATTGTAATATCCTAGGCTATTATATAGCTATAACTGTACCAAGAAGTGCAGACAAGATTATTTTACTAGGGGCAAAACTCATTTTATACCTACGGGGTGTGGGCAGGATAAATGATTCGTGAAACGGTCTAAAGCTCACCGTTTAAACCTAAATGTCAGAAAAAATGTAAAACAGAATTTCTTTACTTTAAGATATCGAAAACTTCATTTGTTCCTTAAATTCAAAAAAATAAATAAACAAAATATATTGGTTACCATTATTTTGCAATTAACTATTTTATTTAAAAACCTAAAAAGCCGAAAATTTGTACGGAGGGTTTCTTGTTATCATTTTTTTTTTTACCTTAAAAAGTTACATATTATTACAGTGGTAATTTGTAAGACTTTTACACGAAACTCGTCGTAACGTCTTTGCGTGCGCATGGTTTTTTGCTATAAAATAAATCTTACGTAAATATAAAAAAAACGTAATTTCAGGATTTTTCGAAATTCGTCCTTGAAAGCTGTTATAAAAATAAAATATAATTTCAAATAATCACCTGTGCCGCTTATACCCATTCAGATATCGAGATGACTTTTTGATAAGAATGAAGCTCATGTAAATATCTACAAATCAAATTCAGGTTTTTATGAAATTCGAAAATTGAGTAGGTGAAAAGCAGTAAAATGCTTCAAATCTCCCGAAAAAAAAAAAATAAAACCTCTTTGGACTGTAGCCACTCCTTACGCAAGAATTATCACGGCATGCATTTAGCAGTAAATCAGGTATTGTGTAAAGTTTGTGGTGTGGAAGGGGTGGGGGTACGGGTTCGTATCCCGTGCAAGACTTTGCTATGGGAATTACTATGACATCATACCAGCATATAGCGTGCGCTCTTTACACTGAGCTAAGACAGATAATTATAGTTCACTGTTGTTGAGTATGCTAGCTGTTAAATGCCTTCATCACATATTTTATCCAGAGTTACTGTTCACATTACATAATTTCACGCGAGCAACGCCGCAGCCGGCCGGCTAGTATATTAAGATTATTTCTTACTGTATAGGTGGTTCGGGATAAAGTGAACACTTTTTAAACCCCAGTAAGTTGTTACTCTTCAGATTATTTATAGTTTCCTGCAATTTTTAATAGAAACAAAGCCACTTAGTTAACGATCAAAGTGCGTAGATTACACCATACTCAAAAGTTAACTTTTAGGTCACCATAAATAATAGTTTTCAATTATTATTCTTGACTATATGGTCTTCAAAAGTGCCCACGCTATCGTGAACGGCCTATAGTGGCTGAGTAATGCACTAAAACTGCGAAAACCGATGTGATATCAGAGGACATAAATAGTTAAATTAAATTTATATGGTAGATAAAAGTAGGTGGCTGGAACACGTATTTATATAGAACATTCAATGCAGTCCTTGGTAGTAAGATTAGTAGCACAAAATTAATTATTGACACAGAAAATAAAATAACTGTCGGACTGTATAGTAAACGCAAGAAAATGAACGTAATGTTGTATCATTCGTTATACTATACTGCGTAGATTGTTAGGAAACCGTAATATTTGGGGGAATACTTTAATTTAATTCCATTTTCGCTTTTACATTTGAGCCGCGTAATGTGAAAATAATAAATCATGATTTCATTAACAAAGGCCGCGAAAGCCAGCAGTCTATTTCGTAATTAATTTGTATGGAATGTGCAATTATTTTAAACATGTGCTAAGTTACGCTACATATTGCACACATAAATATTAATCTTTAGATTTCTTTTCGAAGTGGAATTTGCAGGTATGTGCATTTCGAACTCGCAGAAAAAAAATCAGCACCTAATGCCTACGAAATGTATACACATTCAGTTTTCAGTTTTTCAGACTAAATGCCTTTACATTTTACACTATTAAGGGCGCGGGCTACAGCGATTTTCATCAAAATGTTTTTATTTTTATACTTGCTCAATTTCTTTCTTTTCTTTTTTTTTTCACTATTTTAGACACAGAAATTGACTACATTTTGCTCTTATAACATGCTTTTATCTCGCATAGTTTTTGCGTTTTTACTGCCATTGATGCCGTTATAATTTAGCGCGAATTACTTTTTATCATACAAGTGAAGCGTAAAATGTATATAGCCTATATACACAATATAAGTTACGAATAATTATTAAATTATTTTAATACGTGTTGTATTATATTTGCAATAGCTGTGAGGAAAACGACGTACTACTCCGACGATACCGAACCACGTTCAGCTAATGACACTGGCATGTAATTTAGTCCTAAACTCTCTTTCTTAACATCAAAATTAGTCTGGAACAATAGAATTCAGAGTTCCGTTGTTTTTTGTCAAATAACAGAAAAAACACAAGCAATTATATCATGCACCTTCAAAGACGTGTTATTTTTTATCAGTGTCATGTTATCGTAATTGAAATAGAAAGCAGTTATTCAATTCTCATTAGCGATCTAATTATCAGTTTTTAATTAGTGCCTCTAGGAAACCTTCCGGGACTGCTTGTTATGAAATTTGGCCAGTTATATAATTAATTAATGTGTTTATTTTTCTGTTAGCATTGCTATCAATGAACTAACAAGATTAATTTACAGTTTTGTACACATATGTAACTAAGTAAACTCGACTGGTTTAAAATTCTTATGTAAGTATCACACGAGGCGCTCGAAATAAAACATTTCACATTGAATATGCTCGTTAAACTCTGTTTGTCATGTGATGAAAATTTACATTTATAACGAAATATGTCAAGTGTTGAGGTAGGATTACATGACATTTCGGATTCAGTTTCTCAAAATTATTTTTGGTACCTCAAATAAATAAATAAACGCCGCACTTG
Organism: Medauroidea extradentata; assembly: GCA_003012365.1. Classification (NCBI taxonomy): domain Eukaryota; kingdom Metazoa; phylum Arthropoda; class Insecta; order Phasmatodea; family Phasmatidae; genus Medauroidea; species Medauroidea extradentata. Next base: position 164,199 of record PNEQ01011251.1, on the reverse strand, counting down.
TTCCAAAGTAACCAAGTTCTTCAAAAACGACATACGGCCAAATTATCACTCATAGTATCGTCTTTGACGATGACGTTGAGATGAAGGTAGGGTACGTTTTCGTGGTTTGCATACACAAGTGTGAAGTTCTAAACTTCAACAAGCGTAATTAAAGGGAAGGTAAACTAAGTAACAACACATATAATTTCAAAGCATGGAAGGAATAAAAACCCACTCGAATCATCGTATATGTAGGCAGCAGCTCGTAGCGCAACTGGCTTTAGAGTAGGAGTCATAACAACATTAAACGTACGCACATACGCACTTACTAAGGTTTTTGAGATTGGATTTACAGCGTTATAGAATCTATATGTGCACAAAGGTGGTTTTTGTTATGTCAAAATGTCAGCAGTATATTATGGCACATTAATAGTTTCGAAACTAACAAACATAGTAACTTACGACAGGAAGTTGAAGTATAAAAAAAACATTATTAAAATTTAGTATAGTCTTACGTTCTTACGACTACAAAAACACGGATTTCACAACTATAACTTGTAATATGTACGTACGTAAGAAGAAGTATAGAGTTGACCAACTGAGTCACGTACTTACGTACAAACGCTTGCATGGCAACTCAATGTTTCTACTTTCACACGTGAACGTACCCGAATACGCTAAGTGTTGGTTGTGAATCCAGCCTACCGGTTTCAAGGAGAGTTAAAACTCACACTGCATTTGTAACTTTATACAGGCTTTGTTTGCACCGCGAGATAGGGTGGGAATGAACCACATGCAGTGGTTAATCGTGCGGCCCGCCTCACTGCGGTATGCCACATTGAGGGTGTTTTGCAGATGTGTTAATGAAAATTCCTTGACTGGTGTCAACGGAAAAATTTGCGGTATTTGGTGTAGTATTCCAGAAAGAGAAGAGAAAAAGTCAAAATATCTGTGGGCTGCTGTATTATGCAAAAGTAGTAACCTGGCGTTGAATTGAAATGAGTAACGTAATCATTAAAATAATTGTGTAAAATATATGTTAAATTACATATTAAATATCATTTATTAAAACATATTAGAATTAAGTTTGTATTATATATCTTTTACGTTTTTCAGGTTGTACAACACAATATGTTGTATACATAGACATACATTAAATAAATAAATTTATATTTATAATAAATATAAATATATATATATATATATATATATATATATATATATATACACACACACATATATATATATATATAATTTGAAACCGACCCGCAATTATTACAAATATGAAATTTCCACACGAACGAGTATACACATGGAAATATCTTGTTCGGGGGCCCGTGTTTGATAAGTACCCTAATGCAAGACATTTCAATAATCTGGTAGCCCTTAGATGATACTTTACGTTAGGAACACTTAAAATATGGCCCGGCCTGACTTTTTCTCCTAATGGTACATGAAATATACTAACTTGTTTGCAGTTATTTATTTACCATCAACTGACAGCATACTAAAAATAAGACGAACCATATTTACTTCTCTGGTTTAGGTAGCATTTTGCCGTGTATTATTATGTACATAGGTGTACATGATTAAAAAATATAACACTTGGTTTTTGGTTTTCATACAAGAAATACCCCTGAAAACGGAGTAGCCAAAGAATTTCTTTGGAAAACTACGTAATCTGCTCTTAGAAAAAAATGCAAACCAAAGTATATGTATGTTTGTAAAATTACAAGATATAACCTTGTATTTGTGCTCGTCATGAGGCAAATTGATTTTGAAATTTTTATTTTATTTTGACTACACTTATTAGGTTCACATTAAACAAATAATTTTACTGATAATAGTTTAAGAAAATAACATTTTGGAACGTAAACGGAATTAAACCCGTGTTATTCAATCATCATCGCAAACCTCACCTATAGACCACTTTGATATAGACACTAAATATTCTCTTTTTGCTTCTTTTTATTTTAGTTGTAGAATTCATTGACTTAGAATTCATAGTTTTGTAGCATAATGTGAATACTCACATGATGCCAGTAAAACGGATATCATATTCTGTGATTTATGTATAACCATATATGTTCCGACAAGCTAGTACTTTTGATTGAATAGAATGTTTTACACGGTTATGGTTTCTTTGCAGTGAAAAAGTCTGATTTAGGCATCTTTCATTAAAGATATAACGTAACTACTGCCATTTCACTAATATAAATCATTTTGGAATAATAATTCACGAAATTAATACCAGTGCATAAAAATACACGTAGACTTGTACTTTCTTTTGAATATCGCCAACTTTTTTCTGCGACATTGTACATGAAAACGAAGTGTTCAATTCAGCTAAAGTTAATTCTACTACAGGTTAGAAAGAAAATACGTTTTCTAATGTAAGATTTTGCCACAGGGGAAATTTCTGCCACTAGTTTCGCTTCAATCGCTAATGTGCCAGGTAAATACGAAACCGTAGTAAAAGAAAATTTTAATAAGTCATTTAATTTTAATTTAAAGTGAAAATAAACCATTTTCGCAATATCATTTATCAATTTTTTGTAACATATAGTTCAGGAAAGCTCCGTGATTGGTCAGTTTGGTGCACTACCGATACCAGCACTCAATCGACAGACACTTTCCCTGTAACAAACTTACAACCTTGATCTTTGTAACCTGTGTTAAAATTAACCTAAGTTCAACTCAGAGGCCGTGTCCGAAACGACTATTAAGGTTACTAAATCAACCACGTGACCAGGTTAGTGCAGTAAATATTTGGGGATTTAGGGTGTAAAATTTACTGTTGTGAAGTAACCCGCTGAATCCACAAATACCTCCGTAAATTCGTCGGCTTCTGTTTATCTACGATTTAAACTCCGTTTTAGGCTGAAAAACATATACATATCCATTAAAAACAGTAACAAATTTAATTAAAAGCATGTAGTGATGATTTGTATTCAGTACATAATTTTTAATTTAAAAACAAATTTCGTACTCTCTAAATTAATCTACCCTAAAACAAAATAATGTTTATAGTAGAATTCTTAATTTAGGACGTGAAAAAACAACAAATTAGCGAATAGACAATTTATTCAACAGTGAAACGTAGAAAAAATAAGCAAAACAACATCGAAATAACAAGTATGTAGTACCCAACTTTGCCGCACGCAGCGCTGTTTCATAACGTTCGAATCTATCCACTCTAAATTCCCAAACCCTAAACACGTAAAAGCTTGGTTTCGACACGGCTAGACACGTAATGTAATTCAGCGTTTGTTGGCCAGACTGTCTGCACTACACCTCCATGCAGTAGTTTGAGGGTGGAACCTGTTATCAGCACAACAATCTTCGCGCGTATCGTGTTGCATATTGCTTGCTCTTGGACTCGCAGTGAAAGAGGTGTCTAACGACCATCCAACAAAATGTACAAATGTTAACCTAGTTAGATGGCTTGCCCCGTGTCGTGCGCGACAGCCTTAAATTACCTATTCTATTATATAATACTATTGTATGTGGACATAACAGATGGATTGTTTAAAGTTTGAGTCTGAAGGTGGAGGGAGTGAAGGAATAGAACTTTTCCTCCTCCTGTTTAAAGCATCTGATTGTACGCGATTATATTGTGCTTAAAAACTTTCTTACTGCAAGAGTATTGCACAAACACCCACATCTACCATTTCCAGTCGCGAGTTAAAAAAGCTTAATACTTCCGGATTATCTGAAATTGTTATGCACGTATGTAACGTTCCTTAAGTATTATTCCTAAGCAGACATCACTAAAGTATGTTGAAAATACTTTTCGAATAAACTTCCAGCATGCGGAGCCCAGCACAACGCCCGGCTGCCACATTAATGCGACGGCAAATCACACAGGTTCGTAACTCCATAGCCGTGCTGCTGGTTAATTCCGTCCAGACGGTTCATACAAGCGCTCGGAACTCCCGCAGTCCGTCATTCCTGCGGTCTAACTCGTGTTCCGCGAATGCTTGCTTCGTTTGACCTCCAACAAGAGTTACAGGCCGGCTCTCGCCTCCATTGTCGTCTCGCACGCACGTCGGCGTCTGTGCCGGGGAAACGGTACAGTTTGTTTGCTGACCTCCTTGTTCGACCTTCCAGCATGTGTTTGTGCGTGCGAGAGACGCGCGCCAACTCCAGACAAAGCCCTGCCTTCCCGCGCCCGTAAAAACAACGCCGCACCATTGTGTTGAAGTTGGTGCCAGCAGCGAGCCGGCTGTCGCTGCACCGTGCTCCGTCTCTCTGCTTTTCAGGTCCGGAGAGCTCATTAAACCCCCCGTGTAGCTCTCTCGACAAACAACCGCGCTGCTGCGACGAGACGAGTGAGCAACTGTTTCTATAAGCCGCAGATTGGATCGACTACCCGAGCGACGCAATCTACTTCATCACCCCAAGGGAAGTTTTCTCAACAGTATCCAGTGGTTACTGACAACAGCTTAAGGGCACAGTCTACATCATTTTTCAACGTCATATTTTTATTTGTATATTTGTACCAGAAATATTTTTCTTATTATAGACATAAACTGCGAAGAAATGTTGTTCTCATGAAATTTTTTCTCTTTTATAGATTTTTTTTGTAATGACTCGTAAACGTCAAAATTTGTATGTTACGGTTTTATGTACGCCACTAAAACCAACAGACATATCAAACTAAAAAAAAAAATTTCCGTGAATAGTGATGTTGTAGTCAAGGTCTCCTATATGAAAACAAAATATAAAGTATTATGGATTAAAAACGAATACTGAAATTTGAAATTAAAATTTTAAAAATCCAAGAATTCTTTTAATACAAAACAATATTGTGTTCTTATATAGGAGAACGTAGCCTACAACATCGTTATTCACTTTAATATTTTTCAGTTTTATTTGTTAGTTGGTTTTAGTGGCACACATAAAACCGTAACATTGGAATATTGTCGTTTACTAGTCATTACGCAAAAAATATGAGAGATAAAAAAAATTTTATAAGAGTGAAATTCGGTCACAATTTGTCTAAAATAAGAAAAAAATACATGGCACAGATATAAAATTTAAAATATGACGATGAAATTTGCTGCAGACTGTGTTGTTATCAAGGTATCATACCTTGTAATTTTACTATGAATTCGATAACTTTAATATAAATAACCTAAAATTTGTATAAAATCACTACATTGTTTTGACACTAACATTTATTGAGACTAATGTTTTCATAGTAAAAAACATCACAGCTTTTTAATTTTTGCGATCAAATTATTACTTTATTTTGCTATAAAATAACAAAAAAACTATCAAAAATTTGTTTCATGTAGGTGCATTACTTTGCCTCAATCCTGCATATAATTGTGCACTGTGCGACTACACACAGTCTCGAAATACCGTGCTAACATATATGAAAAACTACAAAGCTTGACCCTACAAGAGTATCAGTACAATCCTTCTTAGAATACTTAATCTTTTAGGTTCCACTCAAAGACCTTTTACGTTGTTAATTTTTATTTAGTAACGATCGGGAGGGAAACGAGATTTGTTATATGTTAACAATGGTAGTGAAGGTGTAACTATTTAATAACTTTACAGAAGGCAATATTTGGGCTGTGTCGAGCGTAAAATTTAAATAAACCGATTTGTATACAACCTACGGCAGAAAATTTTATTCTAAAACTGTAGGTTTCGATCCTCGTAACGATAACAGTATTTACAGCGTTGTTTATGGTTGTTCATATACCATATTTCGGGTTTTATTTGTGCGTTGTTGCGCACCTAAATAAATTATTTTACTACTCCACACTTCCTAACATCTAAATAAATACAGCTAAATTATTTCCTCACTTACAATATTAGACGTAAAATTAACTCGCAAATTCCTGGTCACAAGAGTCCAAAATTTAAGCGATCATCCAGCTACATGGATAGTCGAGTCGTAGGAACGAGTTACTTTAAAGGTCCTCTTTGTACAGCAGATAGGTTGTTCAGTCATCAAGTGTTAGAATGACCAATCTGCTAGTTGAGATAACTCTGCAGCAGGATAAGTAAGCTATAGCCGCCCACGCGAAAAGTACTTACAGACTGTTAAATGCAACAGGTCAATCGAATGAAATACGTAGTTTACGTGGTATTAAGACTGATTCACCCCGAGCACAACCATTGGTGACGGTGCCTTCAATTACAGATCGTCGCTCCAATGGTAAAGTTGTGAATCTGCAAAAAATGTAGTTTTCCAGCATAAGCAAAAAAACACATTTTAATATATAGGAAAACTCTAGTTTATTTGCGATGTAGTTGAAACCAATTAAGACAAGCCATTTTCTAAGTGGTCTACTATGATACACATTAGTGTTACTCACGCATATCAATAAAGCCCTTCACACCTCCCAACAAAGTAAAAAGTGGCAGATTCGCACTTTTACTATGGTCTCAAATACCCTTTCAGATAACTGCAAAGTAGCGAATCAGCTTTTCCCATAACCATGATTATATTACTGTAATAAAAGAACTATCTGAAAAAAAATTCATTACATACGTTGTTAGTTTAAACACAGTCGTAACACTATAATAGCTGCCGTTCTCATAATCAAAATGTGGACAGTCAATCTTATTAAAAGTCTACAGTAAGAAAAAAATATTACTAATTTACTCATCAGAGTCTTCAAGCACCTGCTATTGGCAACGCTTCACGAACAACTGAACATTATGGTAAATTTGCGTACAAGTCATTATATCATCTCGGTATAAGCGAGTTTTGGCATAATTAAATCATTTCTTTCTTCCTTGCAGCCGAGACAATAAATCTGCTGGAGTATGAATGTACTCGTTGCAATCGTGGACGGAACATTTTTCTCACAAAAGTCATTTCTCGAAAAGAGTCCGCTTTGTAATCAGTTTTTTAACTCTGTTTCTGGTTCGTCCCTACGATGTTGTAACCAAAATGTATCACGGAACTTTCCTGGCGCTTATGCACTTGAAGGATAACGAAATCTTAGATATTCCTGGGCTTTACTGAAGTCTTAAAAATCACTACGGAGAATGACTGTTACCTCATATTACTGTACATTATTGTCCTAATAAATTAATTGTATTCTAAGTAGTCCAAAAATAAAATAGTTATTTTTAGTGCGTTTATTCAGAGTAGAATTTTTTTTGGGCTTGGTGTTGTTTTTCGTTAGTTAATTTTTCTATTTCTTGACTTCTACTGAGCTCCGGTGCCGATTTCTCAAATTCGTACTGTTTGTCGTTTAGTAGTTCCGTTCTACCTTTGCTGTCAAAATCAGTCCAGAACGTCCTTGACCATAGTCAGGTGCCTACCTAGTCTTGACCTGTCATAATCCTACAAATATCTCAATCACTATGCATTTATTATGAGTGGTGTATCTTCGTAATCTAATGTCCGATGCTAATTAAATTAAAATAGGATCCGCTTGAAAGTATCCCCTTTCCAAGAAAATAGATCTTTCCAAATCAGTTTATAAGTGACGGAGTTCTGATGTAACAAACATAAAAAAATACAACCGAATTGAGAAACTCATCCTTTTTTACGTTGGTCAAAAAAATCAATCTGTAGTTAAAACAATCTATTTAGTTACTATCCGGTGCTTGTAACATCTACGGTGTTAATTCAAACAGTAGTGCATGACTGAATGCGAACAATGTAGTGGTAATTTATGTCAATATTTACTTCATATACAGTTCTTCAATATCCGCCTGTTCTCTTTTAATCTATGCTGGTGTTAGATTTGCCAAATGACTTGACGAGACCATTTTGGTAACCGTGCTCTGTCATAGTAATTTGAGACTGTTTGATTTTTAAGATCACTTCAAGTGTAAAGTAAGATATGCAAACAAGTTTACTAATAAGTAATAACAGCGAAAAAAAATGTATTTTAGTGATTGTTTAGAGACATTCACATTTCATCACATCATTTCTTAGCAAAATGCAAATGTTCAAAATAAATTTATACTCGTAATTACTTTAAAACGATAGTGCCAAGAAGATGTGAACGGAGTTTGTAAGGAAATTATATTTTAATAAAAATTAATAACAATAGGTTTGGAAAAAAAATTACTTTGCATGGAAACATTCTCTAGATAACCAAATACACAAATAATGATTTGAAACATTATCACTGACTTCTAATATACACTAAACAGGTAATTTGCAAACGTGCATAATACCAACAGGCGTTGCTAACTAGCATCATACATTGCATAGATAACAATAGCCAGTAAGCAAGTTTAGTATAATACATTCTCTAAGTACATAAAGGTAAAACTTCAAGAATAAAACATAGCCGAACTATTCGACACACTTAAAAAAATCATACCTTATTATTTGCATTCACACCTACCATGAAAATACGCATTGAAAACAAAACTAATATTCGTAATGACAATTATGCAAATAATATTTTGAGAAGACATGGTAAAATTAGAGGTTTTCTTTGTCTGATTTAATAGGATATAAAATTGCATACAGTAGTTTCACAAATATTATAACATGGTAAAATTACCGTTATCGGCTTAAAACATGAGATGATATAATGATAAAACACGAAGGAAAAGATACTTCAATACTGGTATATACCTGCTTATTTACTGTAATATTGTTTCTCATACACAGAGTAAACAAATTTCTACTCTGCACATTACTACCAACTGCCTCACATTAATACCAACTGCTGTACATTACTACTAACTGCTGTTCATTAACACTAACTACTTGACATAACTACTAACTGCTGCCCATTACTACTAACTGCTGCATATTACTATCAACTGCTTCACTCAGAACTTCTGCGGCAACAAAACATAAATTACGTATACGCATAGTTACCATAGTCACTTCGGTTAAAAATTCCGTGGTAAATACAAGAAACTGCCAATTCGCAAATTTACCATGGCTGAAGTTGCTTTCCATCACAGTTTCGTAAAGTTGCTATTGCCGATTCCAGCTTCTGTTATAATTATACACTTTCGTAACTTCACTATAGTGTGACTTGACTGTAAACTATGCAAAATACTTTATACTCTCAATTTCTAAAAAAAAGTAGATTCGGTGGTTAACGTTTTACAGGAACGCATTTGGTGCCCCAACCTCAAAGTTAGTGAGATGATATATGTGCGATAATGCTGTCGAGGAATATTCAGTGGATAATGGACTGCGTAATTAATTTTTACCATTTTAAACGGCTGAATCAAAGTTGCACTAATTTCATCAGCCTTGCAGTTTTTGTGTCTGAATTGCACGTTTGCACAGCGTTCAAAGAAATTCGAGGCCAGAACCTACCGATCTATAGACCTGAATTACAAACAACAGCGCTTCGTAACCAAAAACTGTACGAGTCCTTTTAAGATATTTGATGTACAGTCGAAATTATTCATGAAAACAAATTTGAAAAAGTAAAATAATCTTTTTTTTTCCTAGGCTCCTAGAGGTTAGATAACAATACGTCTCGATGGAACTGTAGAATGAAACTTCTGTATAATTTATTTTTCGCTGGTCGTACTTGATTTTTGGATTCTCTGTCTTTGAATGTTTACGAACTATTTTTCTTCTTAATAATTCAGTTATCTTGTAGGGTAAAAAACTTACATTACATTTGTAGGTTCATGCGTAAGAATAGCGAGCAATGACTCGAATATCTCTACTGGTTAGGTAGATTTCATGGTCTGATAGAAAACGTATTTTACGTTTTATTAACCCATTTAGGTGTCGAATTTTGAAACATTTTAAATTAACACCTTAGACATTTGTATAAGTATTGAACTGCAGTGAAAATCACAATTGCCTTTTCAGGCGAAGCAAAAATGATCATTATTTAAAAACACATACCACCCCTAAAAATGTTTAAACTTTACTGCAACCATTTACGTAATTATTATATGGTGTAGAAGATATGGAGGATTGATCTTAAAACACACTCCAGATCTTTTCACCTACGAAGAGACAGAATTTAGAAAAAAGAACATAAATTACGTTTAGTAGACAACTTTTCGTGTGACTGTTGGACGTAAGAATCTCAACAATAACCCACTGGGTGCATTATACCGGTATGTGGACAATTAATTGAAAACTTATTTCACCGCTTTTCATCCATTTTCATCTTCTTATGTAGCGGATTAAAAAAATTCTTTCAAATTCTTGTCCGGTGTTTGATTAAGTATTAATCTGTAAATAGGAATCACGTCGATATCTTAAAGTTCATTGGGGTCGATATATATCGATTGTGAAGTGAAAACACTTTTCACATTTTTTTTTCACCTCCTTGTGGTCGAATTTGGAAATCCTAAATCTACTTTTTGGTATTTACGTAAGAATGAATTTTAAGGGAAAAGTAACACTTTTTACCGAAGGAAACTATATATACACACACATAATACCAACTCACACACACACACACACACATATATATATATATATATATATATATATATATATATATATAAACATACATACATATATCGATAGTTTAAAGTATTTTCTTCACTTTAAATGTTGGATTTCCAAAAATCTTGAAATTGGATAACATGCATTTGTGAAAGGGACCATCGAAGTAAAAATCACGACGATAAGCCGTCGGAGACGAGATATGTCGACGATACTTCGAAAATTAATTTCGCTCGTTTTCATCATCTTAGGGGTGAAATTATTAAAAATTACTCCTAAGTGTTCGCCTACGACCTTAGTAGAAACTACACAAAAATTTCAGGATTCTTGGTCCAGTAATTTGGGCTGCTGTTAGTGTCAGTCAATCAGTAAATGAGTCATTTTGTCAGTCAGTGCGCACTATTATACATAGAAACGTATCATTATTTGTAAACTGTTTCTCCGGTATACTGTATATTGTAGTATTAAAAATTCTAATTTTTGTGTGTATATATATGTATATTTAAAGGCTGAGGCACGAAAAGTGTTACAGAGCAATAGCATTCAAACTAATGATCATATCCACCGATGTTTCCGACAAAAGTTTCAGTGTTCGAGAAGGCCGTCATACTAGACAACCCTATTTCATTTATCGGTGGAGGCGATGATGCTACACGAAGGTCAACTCCGCTTTGTTAAATGTAACCGTGTATCATTTTTTTGACATTAGTATCGATTTGACGACACATTCAGCAACCTACAACACAAGGTCATTTACTAACGCACCCAAAGGTATTTGTTAGTCACGCATTACCTTCTAATAAGAGTACACTGGATCGTGAAAGTAAACGATTTTCAAGCATCACTTGATAAGATGATGGTGTTGGGGAGATGCCGTAAAAGTTACAGAAACGCGCAAGATTTATATGCGGCTCGATATCCGGATAAGCACCAAAAATCGTGCATGGCTTTAAGCGATTAGTTGACCGTTTCGGTCGCTTCGAGGCAGTGAATCAAACACCAGCCAGACGTCGACCGATTGTGAATGAAAACAATGCTGCAGCTATCGTAGCTTTCGGTACACTAAATCCACATGCGAGCAGCAGGCGAATGGAAAGAGAGATTGGAATTAGTCATAGATCTGTATTAAGAATCTTACATCAACACAAGTTCCTTCCGTATCGTATTTCATTACTTCAGGATTTGTACGGCAATGATTTTTTAGGTAGCTACAATTTCTGTAAATGGATTCGTAGACAAATGCGCACAGATGTCTCCTTTTTGGATCATGAGCTCTTTTCCGACGAATCTAACTTCACAAATACAGGAAATGTAAATAGGCATAACATGCATTTTCGGGCAAATGAGAATCCTCGATGTATGAAAACTGCACCATTTCAACACCCGTGGTCCGATATTGTTGGTGCGGCATTGTCGGCGTTCACGTCATTGGTCTATATTTTTTGAAGGTCGCTTGCCTGGCACGTTTATGCAAACTTACTGTACAACGTACTGCCTCAATTACTGGAAGACTTGTATGTTCGCATGAACATGTGGATGCAACACGACGGTGCACCTCCCCATTATGCTCTCTGTTCGAGACAAGAGATGAATGACATTTTTGGCGACAAGGGGATAGAACGAGGCGGCCATGTAGCTTGGCCACCTCGTTCGCCAGATCTAACACCATTAGATTACTTTTTATGGGGTTTTGTCGCAGAACGCGTAATGGCGGAAGCACCTACCACGCCTAACGACATGAAAGAAAGAGCAAACCGAGCATGTACCGAAATTACACCACAAATGTTGGCTGACGTTCGACTGTCTTTTCATCAGCGAATTAACAAATGCCTACAAGGCGAGGGACATACATCACTTCAAGCTTCTTCTGTATGTAAACCCAAACCAAGGTTAGTGGATCCTTTGAGTGTGTGACTAAATGACCTTGTGTTGTAGGTCCCTTGAATTCGTTGTCAAATCGGTACTAATATCATAATAAAATGATAGGCCTACATGGTTGCATTTAACAAAGCGGAGTTGACATTATGTAGCATCAGCACCTCTACCGATAAAATAAAATAGGGTGGCCTAGTATGACGGCCTTCTCGTACACTGAAACTTTTGCCTGAATCCTTTTTTTTGGATATAATCACCAGTTTGAGTGATATTGCTCTGTAAAAATTTGTGCCTCATCCTCTGTATATATATATATATATATATATATATATATATATATATATATATATATATATATATATATATATATATATGTGTGTGTGTGTGTGTGTATATACATATATAAATAATATATATACATATAAAACTTATACATACATAACGTTAATTTTATCCATGATTAACTTATTAATTTAGTACACAAGTTTTTATGTATCACATTGTTTGTTCTAATAATTGTGTTTATCTAACTACATATATGTGGTCTACAATGTGAACGACAAATTGCAAACTGCGGCCAAAGTGTTTAATTTTGCTTGTGTTCAAACAGTAAATGAATAAATAATCTTTATCACTTTAACCTGCACAGTGTTAATATTAAATGCCCGTCGAATATCAATTCAGCGTTGGCAATGTGGTTTGATATTAGGTACATCCTAACAAGACTATCTGACATTGCTTTACAAAATAACAGAAAACGAATGTCTTTGTTTCGTGTAAATTTATCACCTTATAAATATGATTCCCAAAACAGAACAAACTACTCCACAAATATTGTCCTTGTAGGAGAACAGCTTATACGATATCATGACTATTCTTACAGTTATCAGAATCGTAACACTCTCACTTATGTCAAGTTCTTATTATAGTAAATTAAAGTTTTTGTTGTAGGAAAATGGCACCGGGAAGCCAGCAGTGATTTAAATAATTTTAAGTATTTTTAAAAGTATACCTCGTTTATAAAATAGAATAAAAGAAGAAAGTAATTTATCCTGTGAAAATACTAACGCATGCCGCCTGTAGTAATCGATAAATGAATGGTTCACCTATGTCACTAACAATTTATTGCATTCAAATGATATGAAGTGTTCAGTAAATTTTCTTAACTACTGAATATCTCTACACGCGTATTGTCTATTGCTTGTACCATACGTGTATCATTTTAATTTCACAAACGCAAATTTATATGATAAATTATTTTTAATTTTTTTTTTCTCCGTTTTAAGTATCTGGTTTTTGTAGTGTGTGAAATTTTGAAAGCATGTATTTTGAAAACACTAGTATATCAAACATATTATTTTTATTTTGTAAATATTTTTATTTCATAATTTTATTCATCATATATTACAATGTCATCCCTTTTAGAGCTAGGTTTTAAGTTTCACCTAGCACATCAGGACGTTGGTTTCACGCTGAAAGTATATAAAAAAAACTTTTATTTATACGAGAATAATTAAATAAATATATATTTATTTATTCATATATACAAATAAATAAATATATATATATATTCAAATTGTTTTCTCTCATATTACATTGCCATCTGTTCTGGGCTATGTTGAAAGTGTCGGGTTTCTAGCTAATCGAGAAGTTTCTTTACAAAATATATTTTTCCTTGTTAGGAAACATCTTTTTGTAACCGAACAGACAAACAAAGTCAAGAATCCGAGTTAGTAAGAAAGTGTTAAAATTACTATGATAATACAACAATACAATTTTCTCAGTTTGTGATTTATAGAGATAACACTGAAACTGAATTTTTACGTTTCTCAAGGAAAGTCGAACAATAAAGACTTCTGGTGAAAATCGATCACGGAGGTTGCTGACTTTTAAATACAAGCTGGAATGTTTGACTGGTTGACCGTATTTAATTTATCTTCTTGGATTAATGAAACTTATATATATCTTTTTCTCCCTCCCAAAATTATTTCGTGATAATAAAACAAGTTTGCTCAAAGAGTTTTGGCAAATACGTAACTCGGTTGTATTAATAATTTCTTTCGGTAAAATTGTTGTAAACTGTAACATTTGCTTTTCTAGAAGTGTAGTAAAGTGACATAACTCTGGCGTAAAGAGTTACTTACAAGTAAAATATTAACAAAACATTAGCGATTATGTTTAAATCACCTTACTTCATACTACAATAGATAACTTTCTTCTACACGGGCTTTGACATTCGGGATAAAATGAGCACAAAAAATTTAATCTTTGGAAAATATCACTACAACTCAATATAAACCACAGTTGCCTTACTGCTTGTATGGTTGGCAGCGAAGTACCGAATATACTTCCGTGTATTTTCCTATTATAGTACAACAATACTGAAATAAAAATCGTCTGAAATCAACAAACTTGTACTTTGTTTGGTTAATAAACTTTTCTTTATCAAACTAATATGCTTCTACCTACTGCACAATTTACCTTACACGCGGAAACAATAAGTGACGTGTCTAGAGAGGTTAGACATTTATTGTCGTCAACGGAAGATACGAATCGTCTTGAAATAAAAATCTTGCTGGGTATTTTGGAGTGCTCGCTTTATCCTGTACCACATGTAGTAGGAGTTAATTTACTCATATCTACATTCCTATTCTTACAAAAAGTAATAAAATACCGAAAAATGTTTCAGATAGATCAAGAAATGAAACGTACTGTATATATGAATTAAAGAAAATGATTTATGTTCAAAAGTTTAAAAAAATAAGTAATATGTAAAATATTTAAGTACATTGGATGCATAAAATTAAACCAACAATTACAACAATGAAAAGAAAACTGACGGCCTGCAGAGAAAAGGATCATTTAAATTTTTTTCTAAACTGTTGCACTGTGTTCCTGAATAAAAGCTTGAAAATAACTAAATAATTCTTTGATTTTACTATGGTACCAATTTGTACAATTAATTAAAAACAAACCTTATCTAACTTCAGGTATACACGATAAGTAGAGGTACGTAAATTTCGCATATACATTCCAGGTCAGGTTGAACGCCAATTATGTATACTTCATTCTCATGTCTGTGACTTGCTGGCGGCTGTTACGAAACACGTTTGACTACTGCAAGCCAGTAGTAAATAAGGAAATAATGCGAAGTTCTATCGCTTGCTACCTGCTTGTACGGTTATAAGCCAATAGATAATCGACTGTGACCAGTGGGTGTATAGGACTGACAAGTCTAGGCTGCTGCCAGATGAATCCGCGAAATTGACGTACCTCTAACGATAAGGAAACTTAGGGCCGTATCTATAAACGGCTTTCGAATGATAACCTACTGCTCACCAATGCTTTCTCTATAAGGATAGCAGTTGGTTGTCATTCGAAATCCGTTTATGGCCCATAATGTCTGGTTTGTAGACAAACGGGGAAACTTTCCGTGACAGGTATAAGCGGCACTAAATCTTGGCTTCACTGCAGAAACACTCGACGTATCTTAATAATAGTTCGTGACTCGGGGCTGTTTGCTCGCGTACCCTCGATTTTCCATACGTTTATCCTATCCACGGTTTCTGTTAAAACTTACAATTCAACATTTACTATGCCAAACGTAATATAAACCTTTGTTTGCTCGTACATTTTATGTAACGATTATTTGAAAGGGAAAATTGCGCGAGGGTGCATCATACCCTACCTCGCTCTGGACTCAAAAAGTCACTAATTCCTCGTAGATGACTCAAGGTTCTGCAGGTCACTTTGTACGTAAAAACACAAGCCCATCAACTGTTACCTTGACAGACGTCTGAATTCCGTGGCACCCCACCTCGTCACTTGTCAGTCAGCGAGATACGCAGTGTGGCAACGGGTGGATGTATCACGTTTTTGCACAAAAAGCGACGGGCCTGCAGTACTCTTGTAAAAATCGGCCAGAAAACATTCGCATTGACGAAATTCCACTGCAATAGAAATGCAGCGTTCTGCATGAAAACATAAACCTACTTGACAGGGTCATGAGCACTATTACTTGAAAGGGAAAAGAGTGGAGGGGGAAGTGGTGAATACTATAAAACAAACTACTGCTCTTGTAATGTGTTCTGACACTTTTACTCAGGGAACGATCGTATACATTTTTCACTATAAATAAACCGATGTACTTCTGAAATTTAAATGTGAGAACATTGCTGTAAACCAAGAAGAGAGTGGAGTGGGAGCGAGATATATAATTTTGCCCCTTTAGATTAACATATGCCTAAGTATGTGCGCTAGGGACCGGAAGTTTTCGCGAAAAGATTTTTGCCCCACTTTGTTTCAGTGTCTTACGTGCACACCTGCAGCTCAACTTCATGAGTATTGGCAGAGTGTTTTTGTACAGAGTTATTATTCATTTGACTGTGCCAATCAATACATGGATAACTGCGACACGTCACGTCTGTGGTTTGCGGGTTTAACCTCCAGACGCTGGGTGTTACGGCATCCAATCACTGACCACAAAGCAGAGATGCAGGTGTGCACGTAAGACACTGAAACAAAGTGCTGCAAAAATCTTTTCGCGAAAACTTCCGGTCCCTAAGTGCGCTCTTTCCCCACACCACCTAAACCCCGTTGTCACGGCCCAACTACTTTCCAATGAAAATTTAGCAAACGAAATTTCACACTTTCCACAATATGTTACATGGATGCACGAAAATGTATTGCAAAAATTGGCGAGTTTATTTTCATAAATTCTAATGTTTAATTAAAATTATTCCTTACAGTTATAGAAGAGCACTCGAGGCGTTTGTAAGTTATCGATTCCTGTAAATTCCAGCTGTTTTACGTACACAAAAGGAAATATAAATGCAGCGACTAAATTTGACGTTAATTATTCAAGGCATAGCCAGAGTAACAAGTAAATTAAATGCTGTAATTTAGTCCTGTATATTTCAGTAAATCTAAAGTTACATAAACACACAGCTATTTTATGCACGTGAGTGATCAAATTAATAATCTTTTGAGTACGTGTTTCTTTATGACTATTTCATTTTTTCATAATTATGGTACACGATTTATTCTTTAATGAAATGGATAGCCGGTATTTAATAGTAGACCTACTTGTACTTACTTTGTAGTGAAGGGAATTTCAATCCCAAATATGTTTGTATGATTTTAATATTAAAAGTTATTAATTTTTTAGGGTAAGTATTCAGGACTGTCAGCACTAATATTCAAAGGAAAGTGTTCTTAATGCAAAAAAGTTACGAGTTTGTAATATTTCATTTAATATTCTGTTACGACAATAGACGACATTAAATGATCACATAACAACGTCGGTACGCAAGGACGAAGAAAATCATTATTCTAAGACAATCCGATAACAAAAGGTATCATCATCTTTTTTTTCCGAACGTGAAATCGGAAGTGACACTGAAAGGAACATAAGACGTGTTGCTGTCAGGGAAGGCGAACGGTTTGCGCAGAAATGAAGGGAAGCTTTAAATATTAATGATTCACTTTATAAAACCGGGCAACTATTGTAAAAATATTAAAAAATATAAAATTACTTGATTAAATTAAGAATAGCTAATACTTTCTTAACCAAGCAGTTTGATTAAAATACACATTTAATACCCGAAACCATAATTTATATTGCAATTTGATCTTTAGTCTCGTACTACAAATATTTTCTTACGAATGATGGTGTTTGTAAACGCCTTTGTGCATATGGGAATTTTGAGAATTGCTGAAGAGAAAGGAATTATTCT
Source organism: Medauroidea extradentata (assembly GCA_003012365.1). Classification (NCBI taxonomy): domain Eukaryota; kingdom Metazoa; phylum Arthropoda; class Insecta; order Phasmatodea; family Phasmatidae; genus Medauroidea; species Medauroidea extradentata. The sequence goes on along the minus strand of PNEQ01011251.1, from coordinate 146,238 downwards.
AAAACGTGGTACTTAAGTATTAGAAACATACTTATTCATATATTCGTAGGCACGTAGTATAAAAATTAACACTTGTTTTAATACATTAGTAATATTTGGGTTAATATTAATGGAAATCGATTTTCAGTGCTGTATTCTGTTGTAATATTAAATTAAAACAATGTGTAAATGACTGCATATCTCAGACGTAGTTGCCCTTATGCATAAATTCACTATTATGAATTACCTATGCCAGAAAACTTTAAATTGGAATTTTTCTAGTTTCGCTTCTACGGCAAATTCATATCCAGCAGGAAACCGATATTGGCTATTCCCTTAGGTATTCATGTTGGAAAGTAGCCGGTTGGATGGTTTTTAATACGTGGAGGATGGTAATTTTTCTGTTGGAAAATTACCACGCTCGACGAAGCGTGCGAGGAAACTTTGAATTCGCTGGCCGCCCGTCGAACTGCATTAATAATGATCGTTCGGAAGTCCGTCTGAAACTACATCATGCGCCAAAGGAGACCACAACTGGAATAAAGATTCAGATAAAACAGAACGGTCTTGGGAAGATAAAAGAAATACAATTGTTATGTCTTGCCTATCGATGCAGACATTCAGAAAAATGAAATCTTCAAGTTCCTTGGAATGTTCAAAAATTAATTTGCAATTTCTTCTGCGTTTTAATAGAACGACGTCTGATTTGATTTAATTTTTAGATGTTACATACTTTTACAGTTCTTTAGGAACTCTCATAAGATCAGATACCTCTTCACTACAAGATTGCTTTATGCTAATGCAAGGTTCCATGCATTTTATGCTGCAGTAGCAACAAAAATTAATCATTTTACCCTATGTAGTTAGATAATCTACTAAAAGCCTCAGAAATCTATAATTTTACCATATATCAGGGGTTGTGTCTGTAACCAATTGGCAGTCGTGGACAAAAAATTTACTACAATAACGTTATATCAGGTAGGATGAAGGTTAACCGCTGTTTCGGCACAGTCCTTAGTGAAACCTTATTGCATGATTCATTAAGAAGTCATCGGTTGTTCCAATTATTTTTGAAATATTTCGTCTCACATATCATTAAAATGCCCATAAAACGTTGGGGATAGTCTATATAAATGTAAATTTTCCTCAAAAATTTCCCTTTTTATCTCATCTCCATAAGAAATCGACATGACACCTTCGGGATATTCTCAGTGCGTGTAGATGAACCCCTAGCCGTGTGGAAGGCTACATGAAAGGCACTGACCACTTATATTAATGTAATAATTATTAATCATTATTACTTTTTAAAATATTTAATTCTTTTTAAATTTTAAAGGTTATATTATTAGATTTGTATACTTTATCATTTCTCTTGAATGCGTTTACAATTATTTGTATGGTTTAGGTCCCCCTACTTCCGTGTAAAATCATTCCATTAATTTTAATTACAAATTATGTTTTTTTTAAATGAATATATTTTTTAGTTAAATTTTTAACATTTTATTTAAATGCATGTTAAAATATTGTGAATCATTTAGGCCCCCGTTCCTCCCAAGTTAGGCTACGCGTAACACAGTCGATTTACGATAAATACAATTAAATAATTTTTTCCCGCTGTCGAGGATCCCACAATATGAACGCGTTATTTTAATACATTTATTTAAATATCTACAAGACTGATAGCAGCACCTGTTCAAAATAAGATGTCAAGGCATTGCAAATGCTTATATGTTCATACTTATACTTTCGAAATTCTATGTTTAAACAATTTAATGCCATAAAGGAGTTATAAAGCTTTATGGTTTTTAAAACTGTATATACATGAAAGTGTTACTATGCACAAGCGTAGTAATCCGCGGCAACACTTATTGTAATGTATAAACATGTAATGGATATTTTGTACGAAGAAAATTACGCAGAATTCTTTTTAAATTAATGATAACTATGCAATTTAGTATTATATAGCGTGTGTAATAATATTGTTAACATTTTTTAAGTGGTCAGGCAGAACTATTAATGCCTACACATTAGTTATATTTACAACTGAGCGCATTTTTCTCCATCCTTTATTTCAGTATCATTATATTACTTGCCAATTGCATGTTTACCCTTGCATCCTCATTCCTTAAGTATCCTTTCATGACTAGAGAGCTAATGTCCTTAGCGTAATGGTGGTACACTATTTCTCTAGAGTATACTCCCCGTTTTCATATCATCCACGTGGCCATTCTCCAGTTGATTTCTCTTGAAAATGTATAACCCTCACCTCTACGTCGCTACGCGAGAAACTTTACTGAGGAAAATCAGTTGCCACTAGTAAAATCTCTCCATGCAACCACTATTGCTGAGCAGCGATAAACAAAAACACGCAGAAAAATTAATTAAACTTTACAACCGATAGTTAGAGACGGGAAAATTTTGCGAAATCAATTACTTCCATGTTAGAATCCATAGTTTTATGAATATGCATGTTTAATCCCCGTCTATTCGTTCGCTGTCAACTGTTCCACTGAGTAGCAGCTAGTGGACAAATAATCGGGGCTTGTGTTTGCATATAATTATTGATTCTAGCATGCAGGTAATGCATTAGGAAAATGTTCTCATCCCTACCTATAGGCTTTTGTGGGAAAATAAATCCTGCAAAGCACTTTTGATAATCGTTTTACGGCGTTTTTAATAGGTAATCAAGAAAAGCACAAGACTAATGGAAACTTACAACAACGTTATTAAATTTTGCCTGTTCTTTATGAATTCCCACTAACAATTCTTTCAAATTTACCATGCAGATTGTCTGGAATTAGATTACAATTAATTCTGTAGGTGCACATAATATTAGATCTTCATAAGGTTAGATCGCTATCTGATATTAAATGCCTTAACAGTTAGATTGATAACAAAATTCTCCTGTAGTCTTAAAATATGATGTTCTTAATTGAGGCTGTAATTTGTCGAGTATTTATTTTTTTATTTTACCAGTCACTACCACACGCAAATTTAAAAAAAAATAATTCAATATAAGACACAAATAAATTGTGCAGTTAAAAAAGTTCCCATTGATCGTACGCTAGAGGTGTTTAATCACTTTATTAGAGGGATTATTTATGTCCCCAGACGTAAATAAAATTCTTGACATTTGAAATTCTTTTGGTGCATTCATTTGTACGGCTAAAGTATTTTAAATATGTGTCAAATACAATGCATTAATGCATTTAAAATACTTTTTTGCGGAATTTTTTGCCGACTTTGTCACGAATTATTAACGTAGCTTTAGAAACATGGCTGAAAATCGCTATTTTACGTGAATTACCTTCCAAATTTACCAATGTTTATAACAATCATATGTTGAAAAGTAATATTGGTGTTTTGTCGTATATATAAATACAGAAATATATTATACGCAACTTACTTTTCGCGCACCGTGCTGCCTTTAAACTCAGAAACCCTACCAAATTACCGGCTACACAATAAAATCAAAATAACTAACGTTAAAATATATTACATTGTTTGATAGGACAAAATAATCCCCTAAACATGTTAATATAATAATTTATTTGGTCTTCGCTTTCAAAAATGACTTACGTACAGCAATATACCTACCATACTGAAATCAAAACTTGGATAGTGTACCTTCGACATGTGTATTTATGTTTGAGTCGGTCGAAATTTTTTCAAAGTGTAACGTTAAATCTAAATTAATGTATTAAAAATTTAAAAATGTTTTGCGAATTGGTCTGACAGTTGTGTAAACATTATATGAAAGCTTGCTTTAATTAAGTGCGTAGGTCATCGATTGTTATAAAAATAGAAGTAAATTCATACAACAGTTTAAAATTGTAGCATAAACTATATGATTAAAGCTGTACAATGTACTTTTATAGTATAGAATTGTAGTTGAACCAGTACAACAGAGTCCAATATATTACACATCAAGGCCTTACTTGTGTTAGGCTATATTTTAAAATGCCAGGCCTGAACAAATAACCCCTTTAAGGGCACGGTTCACCTCAGTTTTCAACGTCTTTATTTATTTTTATATTTATACCATATTTTTTTTCTTATTTTAGACATAAATTGTAATTAAATTTTCCTCTCAGGAAATTTGTGTATCTCTCATAGTTTTTGCGTGATGAGTCGTCGTAAACGTCAGAATTTGCAGTTGACGGTTTTATGTACGCCACTAAAACCAACCGACATACCAAACCGAAAAAATCACAGTCTATAATAATGTTGCAGGCTAATAATAAAAACACACACTCCCACACACACATATATATATACATACATATATAAATAAATGTATATATATATATATATATATATATATATATATATATATATATATATATATATATATATATGAATCGCGCATTTGAGAAAGGCACTAAGACCAAATTTGCAATTTTTCAGGAGAGCATAAAAACTGATTATCTTCTACATGATAGAATCAACAATTGTAACAAAAACAACTTGAAAACTTGGTATTATAAGAAGTTTGAAACAACTGCAATGAAGTCATTACATAACAGCGTACAATATTCAAACATTTTGGACTTAGTACTTTTCTCTACGAAAGGTATACTCCATTTAATATAAGTTAGGATAAATCTGACAGCAACTTATGGGCAATTATTTGTAATATTTTGTTACTTTTGTCACTACACAAGACAAACTTTGCAGTACGAATGCTGAAATGTACATTTAAGGTTCAATCCAAAGCTAACAATGTCCTGCATTGTGCAACAAATCACAAAATACTAAAAAATTATTTCTCACAAGTTGCTGTCAAATTTATCCAAACTAATGTGAAACAGAGTGTACTACTTTAGGAATGTTTTATAGGAAAATATGCTATGCAAGCAGTTCAAAGCTACTGTGAAGTTAAATTGAAGATTCTGTTCAAACACTGTTACATATATTTATCACAAAACACATACACAGAGCAAATTTTGTATTCCATAGGTATGAACAATATTATGAAAAGTCGAACAAGACAGAAAGAACATATTATGATGTCTGTAGCAGCATGTTTACATTCCTGCATACCAACGAGTGCAACATACAACACAACACATTTTACTCACTATCACCACTCGAACACAAGGATGTTCTCTGTGATATAATATCCTCGTAAAAGCGCTTGGCATCTTCATCTGAAACATACTTCACTCATAAATGTTGTAAGGTCATCTAGATTCACGGGATAAATGAGAATTCTGCCTTCTGAATATACTTGTGCAGGATTCATGGTAAGTGCGTCTACATTACGTTTCCCAAGACGAAACATGTGCTTCACAAGAGAGTTAATAAACGGCAAAACTTCGAGAACACCAAGTTTATCAGCATACCTGACTTCCTTGAACGTAGATGGCACAAAGTGAATCTTTTCAGAACGAGATGTACCCTTAGATGAGGTCTCATATGAAATGGCCTCGTCCTTAAAATAAGTAGGCCACCAAGTATCAAAATTTCGTACAAAATTAGAGTCAACAATCCTAACTACATTTCCTTGTTGTTTACTGTTATGGTCTATCATACTCTTGAATCGTGTATACACGATCCACTTTCTTCAACTGTTTTTAAACACCCCAAAATTCAGGTCACAGGTAAGAAAGGAATAATCATGCTGGTAAGTAATGTTTTACTGTCTGACATTTTTTTATGTTGCCAGGCCTAGGAATATCCATATCATCGTGTGGTTTTTAATTAGTCCTACACCCAACTTTAACATTATACACTATTAGGACAATAAAGGTATTTTATGTTACATACTTGCAATCATCATCTCCTGTTTTTGTGGCTAGCACGTTGGTCCCTTTATAACTCAAATTATTCCTGTACATTTACACGAGCACGTTTATCAATATTATGTTTGTATGTTTCAGGCTGTAACTTTCTTGTTGGCGGTTACTGTACACGTTAGAAATGATAAATTTGTGCAGAAAACCGATGCTCGATCAAATGATTCTACTTTTGCAGCCCATAGACAAAGCAACACATCGACAAACTATATGTGTATTCTCTATGGATAGTATTTTATGCAACGCAATATTTACGGTGCAATGCGATATCTATGGTACATACATTTGCAGTATTACTACCTGTGGCAAAGAACCGTAAGTGGAATGTGATATGGAGAAATTCACTAAGTCAATTACTTAGTGCAGTTCTTTGAAACATAACAATTTTCTACTAACAGTTTCCCTAATTTGTATTGCGTTGGCTTAGTTCCTTTCCATGTCCAACATACTGTCTTGGTCAGATTGCTTTCTTCCTGTTGCCATCATAAACACAAAATGGCCAATTTTGACTTAGTGCCATTCTCAAATGCACGATTCGCATATATATATATATATATATATATATATAATATCGCACCCCACATGCAGTGCCAACATAAGTCAAAATATGTCATTACATACACACACACACATATCTCTATATATAAAAATGAAAGCTGACTGACTGACATATCAAACTGAAACCCAAACCACTGGACCTAGAATCGTGAAATTTTTTTGTGGGGGTTCCCTTCAGGTCGTAGGCGAGCGCTAAGAAGGGATTTTTCGAAATTCGACCTCTGAGGGGGTTAAAAAGGGGTGAAATGTGTTTCCGAAGAAACGTCGATAGATCTCGAACCCGACGGCCTATCATAGTGATTTTTTACTTTAATAGGACACTCGTAAAAATGCATATTAGCCAATTTAAGGATTCTTTGAAGTTCAACTTTTAAGGGGCTGAAAAGACCTTAAATGTGTTTCCAATCAACTATCGATATCTATCGAACCCTTCGGGATAGAGAGTTGATATTCACTTCAAAATAATGCTTACGTAAATACCCAAAAAGCAGTTTTAGGTTTTTTTGAAATTCAACCCCCAGGCAGTAAAAAGGGGCAAAATGTTTTTTTAATGAATCGTCTTTATCTTTGAAACACAATTGGCTATCGTCGTGATTGTAACTTTAATTGGTTACTTTTACAAATGTCTATGACAGGACTCAAAATCGTTTCGAACTTCTTTAATTAAAGGGGTGAAAATATGTTAAATGTGTTTTCGATTATCCTTCCATATATATCGAATCAATCGAGATATCGAAGTTCTCTTTGCTTTAAATAGGTGCTTTTGTAAATATCCCAAGTACCATTTAAAATATATTTTCCGAATTCGGCCCTAAACTGGTTAAAATTGGGTAATATGAGTTTTCGACGCAAATTCGATATATATCGATGCAATAGTTTTTTATATAGAGACGTGATTTTTGTTTAGGATTGATGCTTACTCAAATACCTAAAAAGTGATTTCAGGAATTTTCGACATTCGCCACCTAAGGACGTGAAAAGGGGTGAAAAGTGGTGAAAAGCGTTTTCAATTAATCGTCAATATATCTTGAACCCAACGGGCTAATGTTGTGTTTTTTACGTCCACGAGATACCAATAACGTATTCTAAAACGTGATTCAAGGGTTTTTCGAAATTTACTCTCTTAAGTGGTGAAAAGACCTTGAACTTGTTTTAGATAAATCCTCGATATCTATCGAACCCGTCGAGATATACAATTAATTTTTGCTTCAGGATGATGATTATAGAAATTATCGCAAAACAGTTTTCAGATTTTTCGAAATTCGATTTCTCAATACTGTGCAGGGGTGATATGTTTTTTTAGTGAATGATCGATTTTGATTCGACTGAACGGGTTAGCGATGTGATTTACACTTCAGTTGGATACTTATACAAATGTCTTAGATGTAAATTTAAAATATTTCGAAATTCGACACCCAAAAGGGTGAAAAAAAAAACAAAATTTGTTTTCCATCAACCCACGATATCTATCTAACCAGTAGCGTTATTGAGGTGTTGTTCGCGCCAGAGTGATGCTTACGTAAATATTAAAAAAAATATGTATGTAATTTTTTTATAAGAAATGTGATTATTAAGAATAAAACTTATTTGGTCAATAATCAAGGCAGACGATCCGAAAAGCAGGAACGAGCAGCGAGAAACAACTTATACAGGAGTTTCACTACAGTAACCTATCGAGACGTGGTGTTGTACAACCTCTATGAGCCCAGGAGACAGATTTTTTTAAAATAAATTTTATTTTCATGAATTATTTCGACGTTACGTGACGCAGTTGTTTGGTACTCAGGTCTAAATTCCGGGAGGTTCTGGGCTCGAATTCCGTTAAAAGCTGCATGCGAACGTTCAATTTTGACACACAAAAACTACAAGGCAGATCGAATTAGTGCAATTTATATGTAGTCTTTAAAGGGGTAAAATTGCAGTTCGCTACCCACTTAGGTTCCTCTACAAAATCAGCTGACATATCGTCGGTATACTGCCAAAAGTGATTAAGTCATAAATGCTATTTCGTTTAAAAACAGTATTAAATTGTAGATATTAACAAAAATGTGGTATGTTACTATACTGTGACACAACAGTACAAAACGACGAATAGAATTTAAACTTGGGCAATTGTTCGTGAACAACATACACATATTTCTAGCATTTTTATAATTGTATCTCATTTTGACTTTGTCACTTTTGGCAGTAAACCGACGATATATAATCTCACTAATCTCAGGTTTGGGGCACCAAATACGTTTCCGCGAAACCTTTACCCATTGAAACTTTGTAATGTCAGTAAAGCTAAAGTGAATATTTTGAAAATATATAATTGAGGGCACCGTTATCAATGGTTGTGCACAGGGTAAAATTATGTTTCTCATTCGATTAACCTCTTACCTTAAGTGTCTGTAACTACCCCACAACGTCAAATAGACAGGGCTACAAATAAGGCCCAGGCGAAGTCGCTGTTAGTGGCAGGGACAAACTTAAGACTGTTTTTCGCGTGGACAGCTATAGCTACTTATCCTGCTGCAGAGTTAGTTCAACTAGCCGCTTGGACATTCTAATACTTGATGACTGGAGTATCATTTGTTTTATGTACGAAGAGATTATTCTGTTTAAAGTAAATATTATCAGTTACGAATAATACTCGCGAGCAAAGCCGCGGGGGACTGCTAATATATATATATCGCACCCCCATGCAGTACCCACATTACTCAAACTATGTCGTTATATGTATGTATATATATTTTTTGGTAAATATATATTTTGTAAAAGAGAATATATATATATATATATATATTCCCTTTTACAAAAAAAATACACTTTCATTTTGATAATATAGTTTGTCACAATCACAATGTCTGTTTAACGGCTGAGTGGCGTGCAGGCAAACTATTGGACTCGCATCCAAGAAAGCGAGGGTTCAAGTTACGATCTGGGCTACAGCTTGTTCTGTTTTGCTTATCCTTTATTTTTGGAAACTTTTCCTAGCGACTCCCGGGGTCGTTCCTAACCATAGTGTAGTCAGTCCCCTTTCATTTTATTTTCTAAAGGTCAATATTTAATGCCCTCTCGCTGTCTCTCTAACTCTCTACGTTTATTATGTATGTCACTAAAAATTGTAAGCACGGTACATGGATGTGAAGTTAATTATATTGCTGAAAATAATTTAGAGAACAGGTGTAGGCTTTTTGTATGTATGTACTACCTCAGAATAAAGCACGCTTTGAAGTATAGTGCATACACATAAATAAATACTAACTTAAAAAACTATTGAAATACAGCATCATTCTAATAAATTAGCTACTTTATACCATCAACTTTAGTGAATTTTCCATTCCTCCTTTTTTACCATTGGTACGTACACTTCTTGTATGTGGTCGTACAATACGGGACTCTTCGAATTATGCTCTCATGAACGTTTTGTGATTTAAGCACTCCGGTACTCTTGACGTTAGTGATTAGAACGTCACCATACATGTCATGCTCATTTTACTGGCTAAATATGCTCGGCGTAAAAATTAGAATCCACTGGAATCGTGCGGGAACAACACTGGTAGCTGTCAGATAAGCCGAGAACATCTGGACCAAAATCATCAGCATTTTTATTTTGTCCGTTCATCGCACTATCGCCATTATCAAATTGTTCATGTACATACAGAAATTTCAAAATTAAAACATGCAGGTGCGTATCGCTTTCCTCATCACAGTTCACTACTTTTGTTTTTAACTTTGATCATTTCACCCACATACTACCGGTGTTACTCGTTGATGTTTATCTTGTAGCGTAACTGATCGATCCGATCCCATTCGCAGATTCCCACACGACCGAGATTGCATAACCGCGATGTCAACATGAAACGACACAATTAAAAGTAGTTTTTTTTTTCACAGACACTGCAAACGCTTATTTCGCCGTAAAGATAGTTATCAATTACTTGTGACTAAAGAAGCCATCTGTTTGCGCATATGTATCACACATTTTGACTAAATGAGAAATCGTCAAAATAAATAACTAGCTATAAGCACACAGAAAATTTCTTCTGAAATTGCCGTGCATTCAATCACAGAGGGCAAGAGCAGCAAAAACAGAAAAAACGCTTCTATAATTGGCTATGCGTGGCATATAAACCAGACTTGAAGAACAATCAAACAATGCTACTGTTTTGCTAAGATAATAAAATTGTTTAATGTTTCTGATAGAAACTTTGGTAAAATCATAATATGGCTATTACCTTTCAATATTTCAGAATAAATAATTCAGATTATTAATAATATAACTAATAGAGTATAATTAAAATAAGAGGCCAACATTTGAGAATATACCACTTTTTAATCATTTACAATGTTATTTAACTTATTTAATTTACAATATTTTTCAACTATTAGTTAAACTATGTATACTATTATTTTGCACGGATGTACCTGCTCCAAGGAACGTTCATAAACTGTAACATACCTTTTGGTAAAACTTATGTAAAGATTAAATTTTTTTTTATAAAATACATGTATTCCAGAGTACTAAAAGAAAAATTTTGGTAACCATTTAGTAATGATTTCGACAATTCTTATGGGTATTTATTTGGCTTTTACTGTTAACTGCACAAATAAAATGAGATAATAAAACCTGTATGTAAGAAAATTAGAAGTTAGGAGTTTTAATTCAAACAATGGAATTTAGAAAACTCCATCTGAATTGTTTACGCATTCCTCAAAATTGTCATCTCTAATTGTAGCTTGAGTGGACTGAGAAAATACTGTTGTTTTAAAATTTTCATTATAAAATCCTTTGATGTGTTGAGTTATACAATTACTTCTTTACGTAAATTATATTCCACACAAATGTAACTTTATTTCATTTAAAATGTAATTATATTATTTGATCTTTTTTTTTAATTTTGGCTTATATTAGTTTTGCTGTAGTAGTAGAAAAAATTCGAAACACTGCAGCTATACAAATACAATTTAAATAGTTTAGTTACTGCAGTACTAAAGTCCAGGTGTATTTAGCTGAAATTAAAAATTGTCTTATATTATGGAAACTACTACATGGGGCAATGCTATAACTTGGGGTATATTATGTACTAATTGTAACTAGCTAAACATTCGTTCATATGCTTTACATGATTCTTAAGAAAATTTCACATTGAATGCTTAACTACCTAGATTTATAGCTTTACGCAACGCATTGTTTAAATTATAAACAAGTAAAAGTAATACTTTATTATAATGTATATTTCCCTTATTTATAAATATTTTCCCGCTCAGTAGAGTCGTTTTCCTATTCTTCGTCCGGGTATGCGATTTCAGTTATAAACTAGAATATTTTCATCGATTCTAGTCTATATTCGTAACGTGTACATAACCGAATCATTAATTTGACTTTTTGTGTTGTAACTGGCAAAGATAAAAAAAAACTGACATTCGAGGTAGACAAATGATTAATTTAACAGGATGAATAAGTAACTGCATGTCATCCATACGAATTAATTTCAAGGTTTATTTAGCACGTCTGGAATGTATTTATGTTTTGCTACTTGTGTATTTAACTGCTTCAGAAATGTATGTTGCCAATGAACTAACAACTTTTATCTACATTTCTGTAGTGTAAATTCTTTTATAATATTTTTAAATCACTATAATATTTATTTACATCTGTGTGTGTATATTCCTACAAGCTAAATAATGTTTTACCCTACATTGAAAAAAATATCCATTCTGATTCTAGCTACAATTTTTACGTATTCTAACCAAAATAAAGTATGAGCGTTTTTTAAGTTTTTTTTAACACAAGAGCTAGTTTTAGTTTTTTTTTTTTTTTGCATAAATGTGAATGTCGTTTAGATCGGATATTCGTAACCATTACTTTTAAATGTTTTATTTAATTGCAAGGGTACCATTAAAAAAGTTCGTATATGAAGCATATTTTTTAAAGTGAGAGTACTGTAAAATTACTTATTCGACTGTTTACTACATCGGCGGCGACATTTTGGCACTAAACACAGGAATTTAAGGTATTGGACGCGTTGATCATAAATCACACGGTCGCCGTAGCACGAGGGTGGCGTCATTGTAATCCTGAATGATAGTCGTGCCGTACTGCACCGTAAATTAATCCGCATGCCATCCCTGCACCGTTCTCATCTGCTACAACGAAAGCAAAGCAAAGTTTTCGTAGGTTGCAAGGAAATAACAGATACGCGGCTAGTGGTTGAGCAGACTCTCGAGCCAGTGAATAATTAAATACGTCTTCGTGCAAAACATTTAATTTATTTCCGTATGGAAAGCGTTTGCTGTTGACAAGTGTACGCGAATGCATATCGCAACTAATATTTTGCACACTTTCACTGTCATTCACGCTGCCCCTAATAAAATTTTTAATACCTAATTTTAAATCTTATTTGTATAGTTTTTATAATGTAATGGCAATACTGTTTATTTTGCTGGGTAAACCTAACATTGTGTATCGTAAATTATCACATAACGATTTTAAAATCTGTTGTGTATAAGATAAATTTTTACTTATAGTGACGTTAATAATAACCTTATAAAACATTAAATATTAACAACAATTATAATAATTTATTTAATTTTAATTTTATTTATTTATTTAATTAGAAAAATATTAAAGAGCCTGCCAAACAGTCATATTAGACCACAGCAGGTAGGAACTACATAATATGAAAAACAACACAAAACAAGACAGGTTATTAAAAGTATTAATACCGTGAGGAATAATAAACCCAGCGAAATTTACAGTAATAAATTTACTGCGTAAGTAAATTCTTTCAACATATTAACATACTGCAGCAGAACAGAAATCTTTATAATATTGTTAAAACTTTCTTCTGCTTCTATCAAATTACGTCCAACAATGTTTTGAGATAAAATAATTTTTTATTAAATTGATCAAAATGTAAACACATTTTGTTGATATGTTACACCGTTCGATTACTCTTCCTGATTTACCAGGAGAACAGAAAATGCAGGAGCTTCTACTTCTGTAATTTGGAATAATAATAATAATACATTGCAAAACGGAAATATTGCAAGGAAGCAGAAGTGTTACTTAAATTTTTAAGTTTTTTAGTACAATGATATCAAATTCCTCTACGAAAGGTGGACATTCATCAACTATCACATAGTTAATTACAAGCATGCGATGACCACTATGTATATCTCTAATACGGTTCCGGCATCATTCTGAATTTTCTGTTTAATGCTGTTTGGTACTGTGAGTTCGTAGTTACCTTTGAGAAAAAAAACTTAGGTTAAATATTGTGGGTGGTAATATATTAAAAAAAAAGAAAAGATTTTTTGTCTTTAACCAGTAGGGAGAAATATTCCTTTATTTAGGTGTACTGGTGCATCATATGCATTTATGCATATGCATTTAAAGTTAAGACGCAATGTACATCTAATTAATGAACATATTTTAAGCATTATGTCATTTATTTTAAATTTCTGAAAAGTAATTTGCTTAAAATATTCTCTTCAGAATACAGTTCTTTTTGCAAATACAGATAAGTCAATGTGTTTATTTCAAATAATAATAATGAAGCTGGATATCAGTAATGTTTTGTGTTACTTGGAACCAAATTTGAAATTATTTTCCCGCAAAGATTGTATGGTAACAACTTAGTACTTTTGCCTCAAAAATGACAAATTTCGTTGCTAAACATGTGTTTACTCCTAACAACTACGAATAGATAAAAGAAAGATACTTAAGTCCTCAAGACGTTATGTAAAGCTTTACATTTCATTGCCTATGGTGTGGCATAAAACACGGGTTCGTAGCGGGCGACATGAATGTGTACGTGAACTTGTAAACTCATAAATGCCTTATGGATGCGGTAGCAGCTATAAATTACATTGTTAGCACATGCGACTTTCTGCAAGCAACACTAGTGCTATTTTACCGGGAAGTGTGTGCGGAGTAATTATTCCGTGTTTTCCATTCACCAGTGCTCTTGAGATGTTTTCTAGTTAGCAGTTATAATTCCCTTAATTCTACTCACACTATGTTTGGTGAACTAATTGATTATTTTCTTTATATTATGCGTTTACAGTTTAGAAAGCCCACATAACAAAAGCTTAGTGAGTATTAAATATTTGAAAATGTAAGGAGATAATGCTAAATAATGTATAACTAGTGTACTTGATGGGATACGCATAAGGTATTTCTCTTTATTCCAGGAATAATAAAGACGGCTAAGTATTATACAACTTGTCACATTATGTTCTTACATTATCACAAAACAGAGTTCTACGATAACGTGTATTGTTTAAGGCTGTTTAAAACAATTCCATACAACATTCACTTAACACGTGAGAAATTACGCCTACGTTTATCTAGTTCATACAGTGAAAAACGCGCTTTTTGGAACCATTGTCGGACTTTAAATGGTGCTTCTTTAAACTATGTATTGTACATTTAAGAGTAAGAATTTAATAATAATTACCGCTATAAAAGTGAACGTGATGGGTGCTTGCGAAAACGTCAGAATTATCTAAATATGTCTGGAATTAACATTTTGTTTAATAGTTTGTTAATATAAGAAGTTAAATTTAAAAACTGTTTGGAGAAAAATTTTGTGCCACAATGTAGTGCTTAGCTCTTCGTGTATACATATAGACGTTTCGTAGTTCGCTTATTAGAACGCATTTTTACGGTCGAAGATTGCGCCCGGGGTGAAATAATTTCGCATTGTTTATAATTCGCATAAACATTTCACTTCACATCAAATAGATGTGACTATACAATACAAAAAAAAAATCTAAGCTTAACCGAAAATTTTAAATTATACGTTTTGTCCGAACAATATATACGTTATAAATATTACATTCAGTGCTAATATAAGGAATTCAAGAAATTAAAAATACCAAGGTATTGACTTACATTATTAACGTTTTTCTTTGTGAAATCATTCATATTAGATATAGTACTCCATTTAATTGCTGGAAATTTTGCTTTGTTTCACTGAGTGTATATACGAGGGCGTTATAACACAAGTTGTATGAGCTACACGGGAGTCATTACGATAATAGAATAAAGTAATTTAAAAACTGTAATATACAACAAGAAAATTGTTAGGTTAGTTTATAACTCGTCATTGAGGCATTACTTTCTATAGTGTACCATAGTTTTAGACAGGAATTGAAGTTACCAATTATCCAATTAATTTTTCGGAACTAAAGTATTTGCAAAAATACAAGAAGTAAAAGAATATATAAGCTTTACTGAAGTTTTCAACATGCAAAACATTCAGTTAAATATTTAATACCACTATGGATATGTTTGTAAATAGATTAAAAGTTTTTCTTTAAATGACATTAGTTTATTTGAACATGTGCAAAAGTGAGTGATTCATCATATAATCTCGTATTGTTATTAATTTTGTCTAACTTGTTACAATGTATGTTTTATTAACCTTACAGAAATAATCCTGTATTTGTTACAGCTGTGTTAAACGCGAACAAGCTAACACGTTCCGAAGTTTTTATAAGAAACAACATTATCACTTAATACCTTCTACCCGTTTTCGTACTCAACAAACGTATCATGGCAATGCCACCTATTTTTTTTCATGTGCTTCTTTTATAAAAACTAATTTCTGAATAATCTTCTCAATTTATTAAGTTTGGTGGTTCGAAGCTTTGAAGCGACTGTCATTGCAGTGTAATGTCAGGTGCATGCAATCCAAAAGGCGCCGATTCAGCTCACTCTCTCTCTCTCTCTCTCGAGAGAGAGAGAGAGAGAGAGAAAGTGCGAGAGAGAGAAAGAAAGAGAGTGTGTGCAAGTTAATTGTCGATATCTCACGAATTCCTTCCATTAAGATATGCTCACCGTTATCTTGCTGCGACAACTCACTCTTTGCACAGTAATAGAGTTAAAGCTTGACTTAATGCTGACTTGTCTTAATAAAGAAGTTCCTCTCTAACAACAATTGAAACATTATCATAAAATTATTAAATATTTCTCATACAAATTTAAGCTCTTCCAGAAAATTTTAACATTACTTTTAAGTTTATTTTAATAGAGCAACAGTTTTCTTTATATGTTTTTAAGACGCTAAGCCTGCTGACAATTAACTTGTATCATTTTGAAAGTCACGTTAATTATATCGTCATCAGTTACCTCTGTCACATAACTATAATTATCAGTATTTATAATTGTGTGTTGTTAAAGTAAAATAATTTACATAATTAACTTGTTAGAACACAGTTTACACCGAAGTCTTTCAAAAAGAAGATATGAATGACAATAATGGAATTTAATATAAAATTGTTTCATTGAGTTATTCCTATAATTTTTCTGGTTCATTATTATGTGTAACAATTTTGAATCATATTATTACATTTAAAAACCATTAAATTCAATTGTTTTCTTTAGTAAAAACGTTTTGAATGATTACGCAGAGATATTTCAAGAATGAACATAATTGTTATGTTCTGAGTTGAATGTTTCCACTCAAATATTTTATGTCTTTAAGAAGGCGATATTTTGGGGATACGTAATCCTTAAATCTTAAAACCAGTTGCGGTCGGGTTATTTGAAATTACATTAGTGAAAAAATTGGATTTGTGGAAGAATTTTTTTAAAAATGCCGCTGGCTAATAGTATGGGCAATTAGGTTTCCTGTGAGTCACCCTTATCTATATGGTAAACCTGCTTGATACCGGATGGACTGTTTGACCACGGTTCATGGATGATGAGTGATGACTTCCCAAATACCTTAGTACAAGATTGATTATTACATAATGCGTAGTGGGTTCGTACGTGATGTGCGTGTGTGTTCCGTGAACTATATGTTACATTAAATACCCACTTTTGAAGTATAGCTAATGTTGTGGTCTGCGTTAAATTTTTTGTACCTTGGTGTTAAACTTGTCTGTGATTCTCCATCAAGATAAGTTTCGGGATTGGCGCAGGGAGAATTCGGAAAAGTACACCGAAGAGAGGAAAAGATTTCCGTCTCAATAGCATTCCAAGCGGGGAAAGAGAGGTCACGGCAGATAACAGTAGTAAGATTTCGAGGGTCCTTGGTCTGAATCGGACAGAGGCTCTGAAAGATATCTGCTGCAAGCTCCAGGTGAATCAGCTCATTTGACTCTTTTCTCGGCGATTTCTTTTCTACCCCGTTTCTTCAAACGCCTTTCTTTCACATTTCCCTTCTTTTTTGCTTTTCCAGAGAACCCTAGCTTACTTTTCGTCACGGCTTTGCAGTTCTTCTGCTTTTGGATAAATGAACGTGATTAATCAGAAATTTTTTGTCTACTACTGGAAAGCCTTCATTTAACTTTTCTTTTACGTCTTGTTATTTTTTCTTTGATTAAAGACTTAGACGTTTTTTTTTTAATTTCTTTCTCTTCTTTTTGTGTTTACATTACTTGTTGATGTAAAATACACTTTAAATTTATTTTTCTCGTAAGGTGCTAATTAGTCTGAGCTTTGTTAATTCTTTTGACAAACCAGCCTGTGAGCTATACAGCTGTTTGAGTAATAGGGCCTGTTTTTTGTTTATCCAAATCAGAATGATTACTCTTAAAATACAAAAATCCCTTTTTACTGTGGCTGTCTACTCCAGTATTAGGACAGCATGTTCTCTGTTCACCGAGAGACCAAGCTATGTTGTTTATGCTGATATATTATTTGTTCAAGGAGGAGAAGGGCATGGGTGGGGCTGGATCACATTTACTACATAACACAAAACAGTTCGGCGCTGCCTTGCAGTGCCCGCAGCTTAACTTAACGGACGGATACGTGAGCATGTATAAACACAATTATAATTTACGGTAAATTTGCTGACGTTATTGCGATGGCTGTCTAATCTGGGTTGCAGCCGAAAGTTCACTACCCATTATAATGTACAGGCCGGTTGTGTTATATTGTACGAAGCTGTAAACGTTATCTTAAAAAAATCACATACATATCTTTATGTAAATTTAGATTTTATATTGAACACATACAATACTTAGAGCAACATAGTTTTATTGGCATTATTGTATACAAAAAAATCTACATTTCAAGAATGTATATACTAAATACTAACTGTCCTGTCATAGGCTTAATTGCAAATAATTTACCGTATAACGTAATGTAAACCGTAATACTTTACTGATGATTTCGTGACGACTACTTACCAAAGTTTATTTCGTGGGTAAATATCCTATGTTAAGTTCATACAGTTTAAAATATTTTTGGGTGAAATTTCAGTTGAAGCATACTACTTTAGGTAGACGACTTTGCACAAGTGTTAAACCATAACCGTAAACAAAAAAATGCCATTATGACCTAAATATAAAGACTAAAGTTATGATGAAATTTTATTAAACAGCAGAGTAAACTTCTCGATACACGATTATAATATTTTAATTTAAAATTGATTTAGGGGTGTATAAATTTATAAAATTGGCAATGTGAAGGTAATGCAGTTCATAATGAAACGTATAGCACAAAACATTTACAAATAAAGTAAAATTATATTTATATCAAGCACCTTTTTTGTTAATTAGGTACGTTTGTGCCATTGATTTTTATGAAAATGAGGGTTTAACAATGTTCAGGATGTAAAAAATGTGAAATTGGTCTGATGCTAAGTACTTATTTGTTATAGAACATGACTTTTGACAAATACCCATAGAAAATGTTCTTTTTTTAGTCATTTCAGGTTCCGGTAGAGTAAAACCTTAAAATATATGTATTAGTAGAAGGTATATAACAGTAATCCTAGCCTACTGGTACACATATCAGAAACAGACTAGATCGACTATTTTGAATACAGTTAATTTCCGATGCCATTTTCCCTCTCAAAAATGCACATTTAAAAGCTGTAAACTTTTATTCGTGGCTACAATTCAAATTCACAAGAACTTTCTTGTCTTAATCATATTTAATTTTCTGTAACATTTTATTAGAGGAAACACTATAATCTCAAACATTTCAGGAGCATTTTTGCCACTTTTATTCGGATTAAATAAATAAATAAATAAATATTTTTTTTCCACGAAAGGAAACAACACTCATATGTGACTTATAAATTAAATATGTTATTCATGATTGCATGGTAAGAAATTTTAAGTTTTACATTATTGTGCTAGGCTTAACAAACAATTAAATATGTTCAGTTTAAAATTACTCAGCAGCTCAGTTGTAAACCTAATTTAGTCAATAATTAGACTAATAGAGAAATACTTGAATGAGGGTTTAAAATGCATATTGGCGTTTACCGTTCGGCAAATTTTGTAAGAAAAAGAGTTTAAAGTAACAATTATTTTGAGATAAATTCCAGATTGCTGTAAATAAATTATGTCTTAACAAAAAAAAAAAAAAAAACAGAATATGTGAAATAGTCAGATTCAAAAATTAAATATAAAAAATGGAACTCATTTCTTTCCTGTTATTATATTAATGTAACTTTTTGCCAAACAGTTTAATGTGAGTTGATTAGAAGTAACAAAGAAAAATTGGTAATATTTCGTCGTATTTGTATACCCAATAGGACTATGTACTAGTATTTATTACCTTATTTAATTTTTATTCTTGGTTAATTTTAACTATGGGTACCCTTAGAGTTGTTCGCAGACTGAGGTTTCACCAGCGCATTAGCAGTTTCCCCGCTTTGCAGCTACACGGAACGGGACGAGCATGTCCGTGTTTCTGAGGTCCATATCTGGAAATCCATTTCCAGGCTCGCGTCCGGGAGCCAGGCGCTTAATCCCCGAGCTGTGTCGCCGGCAAACCCTTGTCGTGCGATTCATTCGTGGGACAAGAGAGGATATCGGTCACCATCGTACATTACCTTCCTTTCCTTGTTTTCTCATTGTCCTCTTCGTGTCTGCCGACAGCGTTGCACGGGAGATGGTCCATAACTTGGGACAACTGCGCTGCATTTGGCTGTTGAGTGCGCTGATATACTCAAGTTATGTGGCGACCTGGTAAAAAAAATGTCTTTTTTATCTGGTCACCTGTCTGTGTTTCAGCAACAGCGTTTAAACATTTTCCTCCGCTCCATATTTTATAACTATTGTTATTTTAATGCGTTGATAATTTAATAAATACATCTCCATAGTAAAATATTTGTAAATAAAAGAATTTAAAAAAACACAAGTAGTACATCACCTCTACCTTATTTTAAATTTTTCTTATAGGCATATCATAACTCTGTTATGGCAGTGTTGAAATTCTAATTAATGTTACTTCAGTAAAATTTTAAGCGAATGAAAAAAAATATTTTTGGTAATTTTTCAAGGTAATAGATTTCATTTCCTAACAGAATCCTTCCTGAATATGGAACATGTAAGCAACTAACAATAAGATGTTCAGTTGAATATGTTTGTTAATTAACCTTCTAATTAGTGTCAGTGATCAATAAAATATGATCAAGAGATTTTTGTGCTTTTCAATAGTATGTATAGAATATGACAGGTCACATGACTGCTTGAACCTGTTTTCAAGAAATATTTTCGTGTACGTTATTGTCATTTTTAAGTGATCACAAATCAGCAAACGGTTTAAAATAATTGTCTATGCGATTCCGTAATAACTTTGTTAAAATCATGTAACGTATGCTAAAGGTCTGATGTTGTGTCAACATTCAAAGTCATTTAGAATAATAGAAGTATTCTAATCGCTCGAGTTTTGTGCTGTATTCTGGTTGGAAACAGGGAGCGCGGTTGCCAAATTATCATACTATTTGCCTTCTACTGAGGCGATCCAGGTTCGATTCCCGGCGGGGCCGGTCCCCGGATTTTCGCATGTGGGATTCTTGTATAGGACGATGACGTTGGTCGCCGGGTTTACTCGGAGATCTCCCGTTTCCCCTCTTTCCCCGTCTACCATTCTTATGCCGCTACATAGTCACCTCATGTCACCTGAAAACCACCAGGCCAAAATCTCTCACTCACTGATTGAAAACTGAATGTTATTTTTTGTATTTGTTTTGCTGATCAATAGTATTTGGTTTTGTATTTTTTTACGATGATGTATGATAATTTATTTATAAGATATGTTAGTTTTTGTAATCTTGCTGTCGTATATTGTACCCATTGCCTAAGGCCCTCACGTTTCCCTTGTTTCCCTTTCGGCATGTTTTTATCTATCCACTACTTTATGAATATAAATATTGCAGTGTAGAAAAATTTACATAACGCGAAGATGTAAAAGCTTTCGAAAGATTCCGCCTGTGGTATTAAGAAATTTGGTATCTTATATTTATTGGAAATTCAAAATTCACGCTTTACCATCAACATACAACAACAATTTTACGTCCAGCACTTATTTCAAAATTAATGTACGCAACCTATTAAAGTATGTCGGTTAAATTATAGATTTCAGCAAAATTGTTTGAAATAAAATGTACGTACGTAAAAAATTACTAGTCTTCGTTCACTAATTTCGGATAATTTTATTTTTGGCTTTTTGAAATTCTGAGAAGATAAATATTAAATAATCAATTAATTAGCAATTCTATTTACTTTGTGCTAAATTGCAAGTGTCGTCGTTTATATGTTGAGGTATAGTTAGGCCTCATTCATGTTTAATTTTTGTTAAATTCATAACTTGCCTGACTGTATGCAGCCTAAATAAACGATAACATTTTAACTGTCATGCCCATACTGTAGAACAAGGTGAAAAGAATTTACTTTAATCGCATATTAGAAATATTTTTCTGATAATTCATAAGAGCGAATAATAATAAATAATTTCAGTGTGGCAACTAGTGCCAAGCCTTAAGAGTCGGTCTCCCTCATATGTGTTTATTTATTACTTTTTTTTCTTTTTTTTAACGACCGAAAATATCAAAAGTGCAGCATTAAAAACATACTTATTGATCTCATTCTTCAGTAGACGCATTAGAGGTATTCTAAAAACCCATGATTATGTCTTTCATATATACGTTAATAAAAATAATTATTAAAAACCAGTTGTAATTATTAGTTTCTAGTTAATTTTCTATAGTATACCGAGAGGTAGCTATATTTCTCACTGTGGCACTTTTGGAATTTTCAGTCGTGAAACAAAAATAGGCAATGAAAATCAATAAGTTAACACGTAGGAGGGAGACTGACTCTTATGCTATATAATTTTTTTACAGGGAATATGATGACACCCTAAAAACCCACAGCAAAACACATTTTCTACTCCAACTCGGAAGTGTGTGCGTTAAAAATGACTGCAATGTCATCTTATAACGATCAGAACAGTTATAAAGATCAGGCAAGGTAGTGGGCTTTACGTCTCGTCAACAGCGAGGTCGCTAGATATGGTGACACGACTTGAATAAGTGACAGGAATTAGAAAGGAGGAGTATTATGGCTGTTGAGTAACTATCCTGTCAAGTGCATAGAGCAATTTCGGGAAGCATGGTAAATCGAAATCAGGATGACCGAAGCCGGGGATCGAAAACAAATCTTCCCTAATGCGAGTCCAACATCTTACCATGCGTCATCTCGGCTGGTACTTTTGCATAAAATTAAAAATAATTAAAAAATGGACAATCGCCAAATATATCGTTAAGTATTAGTGATTCCCAGCTTAATGCGTGGCTATTAAATTTCTTATTATAATCTCCTATATTCTAATACCTTTAAACATTTCTACTATTGCTAATTCAGCTATAACACCAATTTAAAAATTGGTTGAAAAAATTGGATGGTAAAATTTAGGACGTAAATGTCTTTAACGTGCAGTTTTATGATAGTAATTATAATATAAACATAACTCAAACTAATGCTGTGGGCGATTTAGTAAGTTTTTGGAACACTGTACTTGGCTATCGATTGTCAGTCACCACTACACTGCAGAAAGCAATTTTAAGAGGGCGTGTTACATAATTCAAAGCTAAAAGCATAAATCTATAACTGTAGGTTTCTTGAAGCTAACTTTCGAAAATTAAACATTAGCAATCTTGGACAAGAGTTTAAACCAACGTTTTAAATAAAATTGTTTCCAGTGTTACGAACTTTTGAGGCACAATCTCTGGCGCCAAAACCTCGTGCATTTAACTGCGGCGCAAAAGATCACACGTAAAGAATTTGTAATTCTTTACAAAAAAAAAAAAAAAAAAAACTAACATATACCATTATCTAAGATTGCCATTGAGTATTTTATCCATACTGGCTTCGAAAATAAGTGTAAAAATCAATCGATGTTTTCTGCATTTATTTATCTACTATTCACTATTAAGCAATAATTTCACGTAATTAGTCATAACAATATTAAACACGACAGAATATTAGGTACAATTTGATATATTAGATTACAGTTCTACTTATTTCAGTTCCCATAACATCGCAATTAATGACCGGAAACCATACTTCCTGCCCTCTCTCTCTCTCTCTCTTTCTCTCTCTCTCTCTCTCTCTCTCTCTCTCTCATAACCTACTTATTTCTGTGTTGCCATAGCTACCTACGGACCTAAAACATCGCTTCAAGAATTATATAATACGTAATCACATCCCCGTCGATGTAAGTCTTGAGAAAATATAAATTCTGTAATCATATGCCTCCGAGTTATGGCGAAACTCTAGAAAACAATTTTTTACCCATAGCTACTGAGGACTCAATTTTATTTACATGTTGTGGTTATTGATTTTAACAGAACGAGGCCATTCCTCGGTTTTCTTCTTGTCTGCTTGTGACATCGGTTCCTACTTAAATTAGGCCGTTGTTGACAAGAAGAATTTACTTCTTACCTTTCTAAAAATATAAATTAGTTATTTCTTAGTTCATTTACGTCGTATTTGGATACTCTTCGTTAGGCAATATAAACAATTTACTAAGAGAAAACACGAGAAGAATAAACTTAAAATTTACACACACACAAACACACACATGAAGAACAGAAGTTCCCGTTCTAAGTGGCGAAAAGTAAATTTTTCAGGAGCAGCCAAATCACATATGTTGATAACTGTTTTTATCGTAGTCAAAATTTTTTTAAATAAATAGTATAAATTTGTTAGATAAAAACAACATGCTACGTATTGAAACCAACTCACAAACATATATGACAGCTTTACAATATCTGTTTCATTTTTTTTTTTTTTTTTAATTTGGAATAAATTTTCCCACGGAACATTATAAACAGGAGACAGCGGGCTTTAAGAAATAATTCAGGTAGGAAGGTCAAGAGAGAGAGATAGTTGTTTGGCATCGTGGAAATTGCTATATCCCGTTTGAACTTTATTTGCTCAGACTATATATGCATTTAGTTCTAAGTGAGGTAACGTTATTTTAATGTTGTTGGTTCGACTGTGAAATTATACCGCGTGGCAAAAGTCTCAGAGCGACGAACATGCTGAATAAATAATTAATTTCGACGAATGGCTGATTACAAACGCGATCGCATTAATTCATTAAAATTGTGCTCGGCAAATGTTATTGGAAACAGATCTATTACTATTGTTTTGCAAAACTGTCAATTATAGCTTCCCATCAGTAGATCCTTGCCGCTGGCACTATGCCATCCGTCGTGATAGATATTAATTTATTGCTCACTCTTTTATTATTCTGCGCATATTTGTTTGCAATGACAATAGGTAATTAACACATTTAATCATAAAACGTGTTCTCTAGCCCATGGCGAAAATAACTTATCGTTCGTACTCTCAGTAAGTTAGTAAATCACGGTTTATGTCAAACTGTGGCAGAACGTTCGTAAATCAAACAAAAAGGAAGCCCAATCCCAGACAGTAGAAATAACATGCTACAAGCTTGTAACAAGCCTGCCAATGCAAGCCAGTCCTTGCAGCAAGCATGAAATAGCAAGTCAATAAACTTGTAACAGGCCTGCTGCAAGTTGCCTAGTTTATACATTTATAACTTGCTGAAAGCTATATTTGCAAGCTTTAATATGCAAGACTGGTGCAAGCTTAATTTTCAAGCCTGCAAAATAAATCAAGATTCTATTTTCTGCAATACTTTCTCGATCACTCAAATTTACATCTTGAATATTGCTTGTTCATCGACTTGTGATGCACGGACATTTCGGCGGAAATTATGGTAATTATAGGCATTATCGAAGATAAATAGGAAAACTTTTAGTATAAAAAATATGCATAGGGTAAACTGACCATATATCGTGATATAACATAATATCGTGATAAACCATGTTGAGGGCTTCACAACATTGGGAAGGCTCTGTACACCGAGTTCACTAGGTCGCCAACAGAGAGCAGGCATGTACAGTTTCGGCAATAAGTGACCACTGTATAAAATATAATATCACAATTAAAATGTTAAACATGTTTCTGTTACTGAAGTTCGAAGTCTTAGTATCACGTAGTAGGATAGGTTTACCCTATATATGATGGCAAGGCCCGTGATGTCACAAATTGGCTGTCGAACCACCACTCGCAGTCGGCAGCCGCTGCTCCAAAAGGAGTAAATAACTAAAGTGTACTACTTGAAACACTTCTTGTGATGCCCCATTTTAAGCCGTCAAACCTCTTTTTACACTTCGCCATTGTAATGTCGTAATGCATGACAACGTAACTATTTACCGTCTTAACGTACACTACTTAGTATCTTTCATTACATTTGGATTAATTTTGACAGGAATTATTGCACTGATAATCTTTAATTTTAATTTGTAAATATTTATTGTGTACAAATTTAACTAGATATACAAGCATTGTTACACTGACATGAAATTAGACTAAAATTGTTCATTCTGATAAATTGAAATACAGCACTGTACTATTGGAATGTGGAGTACTCTATAACCAAGTTTTATGATTAACATTTGAGGTGTCCGACAAAATAGTCATACCAACTAACTAAATCTTCTTGTAAATATGTTCCTTTTAACATCTAGCTATTCATGGTCTTGTAAAAGTTTTTGTACATAGTTACCTTTTACGAAATTATTATTTTTTTTTGTAAATTAGGTGCAGTTAATATATATTCTAATTATTTTGCAAATCATTTAAGCACATTGTTAACACGTTCATAATACATAAACTTCTGAAAGCGATGTGTATAATTCGCGGTTTATCGATAAAATTATACGTTACTCTGCTACCGAAACACGTTTTCAAACTTTTCTGAACCAAATTTACGAACATAAGAAAATACAACAGAATACGTGGAGACAGAGTAGGTGGAATTTTTTTATTTTTTTGGGAGGAACAGTTAACTTATTAAGAAAAAAAATCATGAATTATAGGGAAGGAAAACACAAACGCACTGCTTTCGTAATGTATAGTTAGTTCATGACAGAAAACTGACACACTCCTTTCTCACTAAATCAGCATAGTCACAACGGATTAAGTACCTCACATTAAATTTTTTTTCAAATTGTAGTTTTATACTTAAAGATACATCCAGTGTACTTCGGGAAGAAAACATCCTACCGAAGCAATGATTTACCTCTTAGGCATTTCCCTGATGGGTCCCGGTGGACGAGTACAAATAGGGGATTTGTGCTGTGACACGGTAACCCTTCCTCGTCAGCCTCGTCGGATCTGTGTGTCCTCCAGACGGGACAGGTCTTACAGTAACCCTTCGCTCTTCGAGAGAAGAGCTTGAAGAACCCTACCTACAGTTAAAAACGGGAGAAAAATTTCTCTACTGCCTACGTCTGCTTATTCAACGTAAGACAGTCTTCTGCATTTAACTAATACCGTATCACAATTGTCGATAAAGTTGTATGTAGGCCCTAATTAGAGTTTACTAACCCTTATATTGTGCTTGTGTGCGAATGTTTTGATTTTTAAAACAATTTAAACAATATATCGCTTAATATAATAAAACAACGTATATTTCAACGCCATTTTTATTTTTTACAAAAAAATACTAATTTAAAGTCGAATTTCCACGGTGGAATCTTCCTTGCGAGGCGAGCTTTCCCATAAGATTCAATGTATAAGTTTCATCATTTTCCACAAGTATCCTAAGATAGTTTGTGTGAGTTTGGAAACACCTGTATAAAGAACATTTACAGACACATACACAATCAAAAACCGCTCCGTTTCCCAACCCTTTTCATACTTAAATTTCACTCTGTGCAAAAGTATCTCTAGGATATCTTAATTCCTTATTCTACGTATACAGACATTCGCACTTAAAAGTTTTAAGCTTGGTAAGGTCAGAGATTTCTGGAATCTCAACGGTGCCATTCGGAAACCTACTCACCATTTCAAGTTGTACTTCTGAGCTCTGCCTGTACTTATCGCTGCTTCTTGTCCTCTTTTAGCTTCCTATTCCCAGGCTGTGTTTCCTCTCTTGCTTTAAATTCTCCTTCTTATTCTTCTCCCACACCCCTCCTGAATGTTGCGGCATATTCACACAAGTCTTCATTCCAGTAAGGCTTTCCATTTCCTGCGCTCCTAATTTTTTTTATTTTCCCTACGTTTTCGAAAGAAGATCCTGGATGAACTCCGGAGCTGTACCGTGCGAATATAAATGATAAATTTTCGTCCTTCCTTTTCCATTCTGACGGCGATACAAAGCAAATACTCTGGAGGTTTCGAAACTTTTTTCAAGATTTGCATTTGAGAAAAAAACGTAAGCTATAGCTTCCAAGAGAAGGAATTTCTGTAGGATTCAGAACATACTCAAAAATGTTAGACTAAGTAAAGACTAAGAACACTGTGCTATGATATCTTAAATTGTGTCGTAAATTTTATATAGCCTGCTCAACGATTATTTTCATGATAATGTACAAAACGTTGGTCCTTTCGACATAAAACGATTCTGCAGATGCAGCAGGTTGTTATGAAGCAAAGCGATGATTTTGTCACAGGATCAAAATATCCCAGGTTGCGTGAGTGCTAGTTTTATCAGTTTTGCCCGCGGCTGGGTAACTTCCTATGAGGCCGGGGGCAAACACAATGAGCTGCACGTCAGGTTGTTTGCGGACCGGAATATGGTCCATAACACCGCTAGAGTCTTGTGTGAGCGTGGGAAGGCCACCGGACGTGAACCCGGGACCTATCGATCCGTGCGGTAGAGCATTCGGCCCCGCGGGGAGCAGGAGATGATCCTAGTAGAGTCAGGAAGTTCGCCTGCGGGGGATCCTCCCCCATTTCACCCCCACTTCATTCAACCCCCTTTTTATCCACCCTCATCCTTCCCTACCCTACCCCCTCAAAACCTTAACGGGGCGTACGTCAAGCTGTCACCAGCAGTCCTGCAGATTTCGCTCGGCCGGCAAAACTCCAAAACCTTCCCCTCCCCTCTTGCCAACATTACTATCTTCCTCTTCACCGCGGGTATCTCGGAACTTCTATCTTCCTCACTGCCGTGTCCCGTGGAGGCATTTACGCGAGTCACTCCCAAGATGGGCCTTCCGGCAGTGATGGCCTATCTCACACCAATATTGTGTGTTAAATAGGTCAAGAGGTTGTCGCGATACCTCAGACATCATGACATGAAAACTGTTTTGTCTTCTGAAGGAACTGAACAGACCGTGGGATTTGTTTTAAAACTAATTTTTCTACTCAGAAAAATTCAACTGTACTGATTTTTCTGGAAAAATTTTCTACAGTTGTATTTGGGTCATGTTTGATTTTGTGCCAGCAACATGTATTTACAAGGAATTTTTTTTTCTTTTTTAAGGAACTAAACAATCCGGGTTAAGTAAAAGTCGTATGGCATCTCAAAATGTATACAAACTTTCAACAGCTCCCGTTATTTCATATGTATAACTTCGAATATTTTGACTAAAATTTTAGAATCAGAAAATATTCAAAATGTGTATGTAAAAAACAGAAAACCGAATTATTACTACATTATAAATACATATTTATAATTTTTATATCGTTCATTATAGCATATCATATTTGAATGGTGATTGTATGTGGTAAATTATCATGCGCTTCACATATGTTTGGCATTAAGAAGAAATATTTTTAAAATTGATGTATCGGTCCGTTGATGTTCGTTGTATTTTGGAGGCTTGTTATGTTTACATAAAACAATTTAAATTTAAAGAAGGTTGATTTTATGTAAAGGTAGTACGAAATAAAGTGACCATTTTCAAAGACTATCTTGTATAGAGAAATATTTTTAAAAATATGTCTTTTGGACCCAAGACGTAATTATTGAGAAAGATGCAAATTATACACTTTGATTGTTACTAACGTAACTTTATTTAAATCAAAAAGTAAAAAAAAAAAAATGTGAAGGAATAAAAGTAACCAGTGTTTCGAAATTGCACTCTACAACTCTAAACCATTTTACTGTGACTAATATGAACTTTTCATACACAAAAAGAAACACAAACGTATGTGAAACCACAGCCGCCGATGTGTATGCAACGAAAAGTACATTGGCCCTACAATTTTACTGAATTCGTCACGTCCTAACTACTGTAGTTAAGAGGACGTGTTCTTTAGATAATTCTACATTTCGTACTTATAAAATTTTGTTTAAAAATTGTAGCTAGTATTACTATTGTCTTTTTCTTTCTAACCTGTAGACTCTATATTGACGTCGGAGGTACACAGTTTGAACCCCGTTTGTAACCTGCTTTTTTCTGCATACTGTTTCTTCGTTTTACTGACCACATTTCGCACGGCCACTTTTATGGTATCCTGCGTCCGCACCGTGCGTTTCCGGACATGGGTTCCTTCTTCAATTATGATCATTTTGTCGTCCCGCACAACATACTAAGCGTTGTCGGTGTTTTTTTTTTACAATCGTTCTGTATATACAGCAATAATCTCTTTTGAATTGAAAGCTTCACTAATAATATCTCAAGTTATAAAATTTTAGTAATTCGACGAAACGGTCAGTGATTTGACTTAGAACTTTAAAATTTCATATGACCCCAAATTTTTAAATTTAGTCTCGACTAGTTAAACAAAAATGGAACAGTTAATTTTGTTACATTTAAAATATGTTACGAGGTTGAAGAAAATAGGTAAATAGATTTAAGTTTTTAAAGAAAACGGATACACACACAGTAGGTATCATACGTAGCAAAATTAATTTATAAACCTATGCATTATCTCCGATATTAATAGGCATACAATATATTCACTATTTCACATTCGCCAGAAATCTTAGAAATTTGAAAATAAAACCGTATGATTAAAGTTTTCCTCTTTAGCAAAACTATTTTCCTTAAAAAATATATATGTAGAGAATGGGAGAGATTTTCGTGGAATAGATAACTGACAGAGAAATTTTAAAAGTTACAAATTATGAAAGTTGCATTAAAAATTGTCTTATACCAAATAGAAAATATATTGAAAAATTCTGAATAAAAGGAAATGAAGTATAGTTTTTTGCAACCTATATAGACGAGCTAATTACGATTTGTACGTTTACACTCTCGCATTCTTTTTAAAAGAGAAATTGGGTATAAAATGATTCGAAAAAAAAAAAAAGTTGTTTCTCTAGTACGAGTTTAACTGTTGTGAATAACTGCGCATTTTAAGATAGTTTAGGACAAGAAATTTTTGACAAGTTTAGCGAATTATTTAGAAACAATTACAAAAAAAAACTATGCTCTTCGCAGATAAATAGTTTTACATAGTTTTGTGAAGACCGTGAAAATAACGCAATTTCACTGTAAACTTTTTGCAAGCACAGTTACGATTTCTACTTCACTACGCGCTGCAATGAAACTATGAGCACATTGCAATAATAACGTTAAGTAGAAAATAGAAAATGTTTATAATTACTTTGAAGTCCTGGTTTCTGAGATAAGTAAAGAAGGTTTTTAAAATTTGTAAGATAATGAGCTGTAAGTTTTTATCGAATTTGTATGTGGATTATAACCGTTCTAGAAAATATGTAACTTTGTTATATCAGATTTTTTTTTGACATAAGCAGTTTCTTAAAATTACAAAATACATTTACTAGGAATGTCCCAACCTGAAATTAAATACGGGTTTTAAAACAAGACAAGTTTTAATGGAAAGTGTTTTTTTTGTTCATGTTAATATATAGTTAAACATTTTACAATTTGTAATGTGCATAGTTTGTATACTGCCAGGGATATCAGGGCTATTAACTGTATTTTACCTACATTTTACCAACTATCAGATTTAATTTTTTTGAAGTATTACTGCACTGCATATAATTATAACAAACACTTATTTTTATCTTTCAGAGCGCGAAACCAATAATATTGCCGCGTAAGCCAATGAGCAATTATTATAAATAATACGAAGAATTATGTTTAATCTAGAAACACTGTCCACTACTTAAACATCGTACATTGACAGCTGAGTTCACCTTACAAAATCCAATATCGGTATCTCATCTCTAGGGACAGGAAACTTTCACGAATAAAATGACCTGCATGCTAGAATCCATTGTCCTGTGGATACTCAAGCCCCGTATATTCGTTCACTGTCTGCTATTCCACTGAGAAGTAGCTAGTGGACTAATGGTTGGGCCTTGGGTATCCATAGAATAATGCAGGCCATTGAATTTGCGAAATTTTCCTGTCCCTACCTCCCGTCGGTGACACAAAATTTTGTTGCATTTTAGTGAATATAACTTAACAGTGAAGCCTAAAATACCCCCTGTTTCCTACTTTAAAGGTGCCTTATAGGGCAAAACTTACTCTACTTCCTGATACTGAAGCTTCTAACTTCAGTAACAGAATTGCGTTAAATGTTTCGATTGTGATCTTATAGGTTGACCCCTTATTGCTGATTATTGCTGAAACCTGCTCTCTGTTGGTAGCATTGTGAACTCGGTGCTCAAATCCTTCCCAATTTTGGACCGCAACGTAGTTTATCGCGATATTAAGGTATATTACGGTACATGGTAGGTTTACCTTATTAGACTTTCAGATTTTTATACTTGTCATACATACTCCAGGAAATCTATGTATCTATGTGTGTGTCTATATATATACATATATATAATATATACACATATATACAAAGTTGTCATTATAATTAAACTTTCTTTATACATCAAGCAAATATCGCTGCTGTAAACAGGTCAAACACTCTTAACTTTTACACATTTGTAGATTAAACTCAAGTGAACAAATTTATAGCCTATGTTAAACTAGATAGTCCATAAACAACACAAGATTGACTCCTAAATATTTATTCCCTTGATCTGGCATTAAGATAATGTAAAAAAGGAATATTTTGTATGATATCCTTAAACTAAAATTTGAATGAACTTGAGCGTATTTAACGTAAATATGATACTGTTCCTTGATCGGCATATAAAAACGAAATTGTTTCAATGGAAAATGTAATCAGAAAAAATAATGAAAGTTATTTGATTTAAATAATTTTATTTATTTCTCAATGTTTATAAACTGTATCGGAATCGGTAACAGATTAGCTGTAGAATTGCCATACTTGATTATTTGATTGATCGTTTACGTAATTTATACTAGGAAGTGAGGTTTCTTTGCACCCCCTGGGTAACTTTGCACCACCCCATTAATGTATTTTTTATATAGAAATTCTTAAACACTATTTTCAGTAGAGTAATTTCGTTTATGCCTGCTGTGTGAGGTAAAATTTTAATCCCTTAAGAGGATGCAAACAGTTATTTGTATGTGCGGACTTTATGGCTAAACACTTAATATATAAAGAATTAGTGTCTGGTTTCCGACTCGCGCGAAAATAATCGTGATTTAGTTATTCCACTAAGGGATTGTTTTCGGGGAGAGAGCCTTGCACAAGGGAATCCTAACCGTTTTGCTGTGCCACTTATCTTTATCAGGATGGGATAAAATCGCTCCCTGCAAGCACGCATGATTTATTCCAAGTGGTTCAAAACTTACCGAATTTTCTTCGCGGATCGGTGGGCATGGGGGTCGACCGAAGACTCTGGAAAGTTTTGGTCGATAACCCTCCTCGATGTTCGCTCATGCGGCAACTCGCCGGCCGTTCAACTCCTTCCGCGGCTATTTATGGCGACTGTGTGCCGGTTCCTACCGCCATCCAATCTCCCGCCCCCAACTTCTAGGTAAGATACGATGTCTCGTCACGCATGTGTAGGCATGACTCCCGAAACTGCACCACAGACCAGCAGCTCCCCAAAGATTCCCTCTGAATTGTTAGCAGTAAAATTTATGGCCACTCCTCAAGTAATGCAACTCACTGGATAAACAGTAACGAGCTTCCTGCGTGCGTTGGCAAAAACAAATCTGGTCATTTGTCAAGAAGGAATGATTAAGTCGAGAGAGGTAAATCCGAATGGGTATTGCTTTAGAACCCGACCCAGCCATTGTTATTAGATTTCTTCTTTACGTCCGTTTTGTTTTAATTTCACATTTTGAGATGTTCGTCTGCCCAGACCACCAAGAATTGTGCCGAGAATCGATAAATATGGTGTAATCCTTCAAAAACTGTGACTGATGTCTGTTTACCAATATTATTAAATGAATCATACATTGTGTATTAGTGATATAATCATGTGCAGGTCTAACGCTTGATTAGTCGCAACCAAATATTGGCGAAAACGAGAACGTTTGTGTGTTTTGAAGAACATCCTGGCTTGGTGTTTTGCATAGGTAAACGTTTGGCAGAATATATATAATTAAATACTACTCCGTATGATGTCAGGGGTTATCACTGCATCGGTGTGAACACTACACGTCAAAAGTTCTGTGATTAGCGTCCAAAGGTGAGGACAAGGTGGGATACATGTGACTGCGTATAAAAAATGAGTCTGCTTAACTTCGAGCGCGGAATCTACGTCCACCTAAGCCATCCATCTTATCTATTTGTTGCAACTATTGTGTACGTTGACACAAAAAATATCACGTCTAACGAAATACATTTAATAGTTTAATAGCTTTAAGTATTTCGTATTTCAGAATATAAAATCATAAAAGAACGCCGTCATACCGAAATCTGATGAAATACAACCGAAACACATAATTAGCCATCTTTCGCTACTAGAGATGGAGAAATTTCGCGAATTCAATGACCTGCATGTTACAATCAAATATCGAATGCATACTCAAGTCCCGAACATTTGTCCGCTAGCTGGTACTTAGTGGAACAGCAGACAATGAACGAATAGACAGAACTTGAGTATGCATAGGGTATTTGATTCTAGCATGCAGGTCATAGAATTCGCGAATTATCACCTTCTGTATTCATATCATAGGTCCACGGCTCTGTTTTTGGAATGCCTCAGCCAAAATCTGAAAGTGATCTTAACAGAGTAATGTAATTGTTTTAATTCTCCAAATTTTACTTGTATTTAAAGTAGAACACTTGTCAATTGTCTATAGTACATGACGCCATTCAGCGCATTTGCTGGCTTATTTAAATATTAATCCAAGCGTAATATTGTAAGCTAAATTGTCGCGAAGAAAATATTTCAGTTTGGTTTTATAGAATTTTATTTTATTATTTGGTTAAAGGCTAGTTTACTTCTAGGCTACTCACACCAACATGTACACATAAGGTATTCTTAGATGTCGAAAACTGCATCCGGAAGTTATCAAATATATTTTTCGATAATATTAATTCCTGTTTGCCACATATTGTGTTATTCGCTTCAATTCACGGAAGTCACTGCCGACTCATTGAAGTTCAGCCACTGTAGTAATTGATAACTTTTGGCTAATTTCAAACCAAATATTTGTCTGCACTATTATGCACTAGAAGCGATCGTAATATACCATATTAAAGAACAAGGAGATTTTAACAAAATGTAGTTTGAACCCACGTCCGTCGTTTCAGAATCATATATTTCGTGTAGAGAATCCCATAGTTAAGGAATGTAGCCCATAACATTACGAAGGCATCCGCGATGGTCGAATGGTCAGACCATTTGCCTCCCACCAAGGCGATCCGGGTTCTATTACCGGCGTAGTTAGTCCCAGGATTTTTGCATGTGGGAATCGTGCCGGACAATGCCGCTGGTCAGCGGGTTTCCTCGGGGATCTCCCGTTTTCTCCGCCCTTTCATTCCGGTATTGCTCCATACTCACCTCTGTCACCCCTCACCAGCGCTGAAGACGTCGATGTTGAGCACTGACCAAAATATCTCACTTCTACTTCTGTGCTCTATATTATGAGCTAGCTGCCTGGCTGTGACTTTGCTCTGTTTATAAAATATTAGTTAATAGTTGTACTTTTTTATGTCATACATGCCTTCAATTTCAAACAAAGATTTTTGCGCCGAAACCAGTCTCTTCAAACGTACAGAGGCGAATTTAAGTAATGTTGGGTACCAATATTCCGAGACGAGACACGTCATGTCTGGCTTCTGTCTTTAATATGTTCATATCACTGCCCTCCCCCACATAGCTTTTTTGTGCTTTGGAAGGTATTATTTTGATGTGTTACAATATTATTGAAATCCGGGTTCCATTCCCGGCTGGTTAAACTGGAATTTTTCAAGTGGGAACTGTGCCTGGATGATGACACTGTGGGTTTCCCCGCCCTTCACTCAAGGCACTGCTCAATGTCCAACCTTTGTCGCCACTTACCAGCATTCAATGCCTTAGTTGTTCAGAGCAGTCCAAACAACTACACTGTTCCGTCGCAATCTTACAGCTGTCACTAATATGTTTGTATATAATAGCACAATAATTCTTGTCGGTAAGATTATCGTTTATACAAATTATTTGGTTTATATGCTTTGTACTATATATGTGTGTTTACGCATTAATTCTGAACTGTAGGTAATGGTTACAGATGTTTTACCTGAAATGTACCCCGTAGACACAGAACACTAAATACTTTGCAAAAAAAAAAGTTATTTTTATATAATTTTCTTCGTGTTTCAAGATTATCAATAGTATGATCTTTAAACACCCTTGTGGCTTGAGTAAATTGAATATTTTTCATCTAGGTACATTAGTAATAAGCTATTTTCGAGAAGGTTACAAAATTTAAACACTTTGTTTTAATATTGCTTATTTACAGATGGTAACCGGTAAAATCAGGCCAGTCACATTTTGAAACAGTGATAGCCTCGCATATTTTTATCGTTACCTCATACAAGTCGGACGCATGCATTCGTTTATAATTTAAATAAAATATTTCACTCAATTTAAGGCGCTAGACAAAAGGCCACTTCTATGCCCTTTGCTAGATTTGCCTTAGAAATCAAAGTGCAATTTTTGAATCGGTAGTAAGGTATACATATTAAAAATTTTATGCAATATACAATTATTAAGTTCAGAAACAGATCTATTGTGATAACTTTCTGTCAGTATGAAATATTACTAGAATACATTGGTTTGTTTAATGAAAAGTAACCAAACCATAAAAATTTCGACACTGACATATTATGTGATTGGTGGAAGCCCGCCGGCGCCCCAACCCCGCTTGCAGCCGCGATCGTTTTGGCGGGCGTAGGCGCTTCGGGGGCGGCCAGGAGAGTGCTCTAGGGCTGGGTGAATTTTACATAAACACATGGTAGAGGCCTGTCGTCGCGGAGGGCGCCACGAACCCGCCTGCCAGGGGCGCGTCGGAACAAGCTAAACGAAGAAAGTGTTATCGGAAGAAGCGCCAGCAGTATTCGTTATCAGGAAAAAATAGAATTTAACTGTCTTAATGGAGTGAAGTGCATAAATAAACTCTAAAATTGTTAATTTACTTGCTTTGAAACGTCAGCACTGAACAAAAACGAAAACAAAAGGTAAAGAGCAATTCTAGGACACAGTTTCATCCAACTTTGTGAGGAAACAAATTATTGATGTAATGTATTTATTTTTGTTACCATATATTTCTAACTTATTTTCTGTCAGAAGAGATAACTGTAAAGGACTACGTCGTTATGCCAAACTATTTGAATGAAAAGTTGGCAAAGAAGTAGTTTTTCTTACTTGCAGTTAGAGTTGAACAGTTCTACTTCATGTAAACTCAATCCCTCGCCCCCAGGTTAATAACCAGCAGGTATCTTCATTTGGTGAAGTAAATAGCAGATTTAGGACTCATAGTTGTACAGTGGATTGCTTTGTCTTCGCAAACGGCGTAAGCATACTCGGTATTGTAATGCAAGTACCGTGAGAGCTGCCGTTTATTATCTGGCGATTCGTGTTCAGGAGCCGTCGCAAACATCTCGACTGCCCTATTACGTGATACGTGATACATATAAACTGTTTGCGTGCGTACGAGGCCGAGTAGGTACAGCGTGTGAATAAATAACCCGTTTTCGCTCGTGGCACTTACAAAAACATCTCGGCAGTTAGCTATCCCTCATTGGATGCTGAAAAACTGAGGAAATTCTCCAGGGCTCAGCCGTACTGTATCACTGCTGTTGCCATGAATACCGTGATCAAACAGATTGCCTGTTTTGTGAAAATGTGTATTTACATTAAACATATGCTGTGATAATTCGTATCGACAGATATATTATCACCCCAGGGCATTAAGAGATGGTTTCACACAACTTACTCAAATATAGAGAGGAATTGGCCATGGCCTTTTGTTAGGAACCATTCCAGCATTTGTTTAGAACAATTCCGGGAGAAAAAAAAATCAATGTGACTGGAGCCGGAAATTTCATCCATGTCCTTCTGAATACGAACTAGGTATGCTCAAACTTTAAAATATGACATG
The DNA here is from genome assembly GCA_003012365.1 of Medauroidea extradentata. Lineage (NCBI taxonomy): Eukaryota > Metazoa > Arthropoda > Insecta > Phasmatodea > Phasmatidae > Medauroidea > Medauroidea extradentata. Next base: position 108,455 of record PNEQ01011251.1, on the reverse strand, counting down.
AAGATTTTGACTACTACCACCATCATTAACTTTATTAATCATACGTAGTATAGCAGATGCAGGGTCAGGTACAGGTCCAGTGTGTAACCATTGTCCCACATCAGTCGGTAATGAGGAAGACGGGATAGATAACAGAGGATTGAAAGAAGCCCACCTCCTATTTCGTACATTTTTACACTTTATTGTAATACCATTAAATATGGCTAATTTGACTGTCAAAGATAACTATGGCAGATGATAAATGGTGCATATTAAAACAAGTGACTATACTATGTATACTTAAATTAATTATTAACTGATGTCTTACCCCATTGAAGCTGCTCCTTAAGGTTGTTCAAGTGGGAAAAAAACATAATTTTATATTTGTATGAAACAGTGTTAGTTTTGTACACATTACTTGAGAGTACACATACTTCTAACGGAAAAAAAATTAGCTCAAATAGTTTTCCCGTAGTGGCACTTCAAAGTCAAAATTTGCGTGTTTTTACTTCATACAAAACTTGAAAACCAGATAACATAATGAAATGAAAAAAATCACATCAAAACCACATGTCCTGGTCCATGGCTTGTAGCATTAAAAACCCGTTACAAAAAATATTTATGTGAAATAAAAAATTTCAAAATTTGAAATTTTTTTTGGTACTTTTAGAAATTTATTTTAAACACAAAAATATTTTATAATGGGTTTGTATATGCTTCAAGCTGTCGACGGCGACGTGTAGTTTTGATGAGATTTTTTTCATTCCATTATATTTACTGGTTTTCAAGTTTTGTATGAAGTAAAATTATGCAAATTTTGACTTTGAAGTGACATTACGGGAAAACTGGCTGAGCTAATTTTTTTTCGTTAGAGATAAATGTACTCTTCAGTAATGTCTACAAAACTAACACTATTTTATACAAATATAAAATTATGAATTATTCCCCACTTGAACGCCCTTAATGACCACTTATGACCACATATAGTGAATTAATTATGCACTTAAGATGTAATCAATTTTCACGTCCTATAATACGTGCTACAGCGACACCTTATTGTTGATCTATATTCCTGTTGTGAATGCACTCTTCAGGCCTGTGATCGGGTCGTCTTTGTTGATGGGTTTGATCCTCGCTTATTCACGCGTTTTTACACATGGAAGTTGCGGGTGTCAAAAAACGAGTGAGTGAAAGTGAGAGATTTTGGTCAGCGCTTAGCATCGAGGTCATAAGCGCCGGTGAGGGGTGACATGAGATGAGTATGCAGGGGAGGTCTCTGAGAAAAACTCACGACCAAAGGCATCGTCCAGCACGATTCTCACATGCGAAAATCCGGGTACCGACCCCCGTTGGGAATCGAACCGAGATCGTCTTGGTGGGAGGCGAATGGTCTGTCCAAACACGAAATCAACCAAAATTATTTCCATGTTCTTGTTAGGCTACGTCTGTGGGCGTAGCAACTGCATTACGTCCATTACGTGTTACAAACACACATTATATAGGTAGTGACAGGATATTTTCGCGAATTCAATGACCATACAAGCATCCATTATCTTACGCATACTCATGCTCCATTGTCTGTTGTTCCAGCGAGTAGCTGCTATTGGACAAATGGTCGGAACTTGAGTATACATATGACAGTGGATTCTAACATGTAGGCCATTGAATTCGTGACATTTTACTGTGTCTATATAGTGTGACTTTTTTGTTTCAGTTTTTTAAGTGACGCTGCAATAATACAATCATAAACCAGTCACTTTAAATGCATGTTTTTTTGTGAAACTGTCAAAGACTCAGATAAGTAAAACTTGTGAAAATGTTTGAAAGAACAAGCGTTTGTAGTAGCGCTTGTCATTAAAATATAATCGTTAAAGTCGGTGGTAAAGCGCGAAAATGTTTTGCGCCAAGGTACCCTTGAAAACTCTGTAGTTAACTGCAACATATATGATTAAGTGATGAATGTTTGACACAACGTACCTGTCTACAGACCGATAACATGCATAAAATATTACAGCAACGGGGTTCTTATTGGCTCAGTCAAATAGGGTAACAGTTTCACGTACAAGAGGTCAGTAATCTTCTAGTAAGCTGAACGTGCGTTGAAACCCAGCAAATAGTCAAGTTTCCCCGCGACAAACCATCATCTCTAATAATGGTTTATCGCGTGAAAATTTGACTGTTAGCTAGGATTCAATGCTTTCGCCTGTACGTGAAACTGTTACCCTATTTGACTGAGCCGATAATAATCCCGCGAATATAATATTTGATGCCTTGTATCGGTCTGTAGTCAGATACGTAGTGTCAGAAATACTTCATCCAGTCATATGTGTTGCAAGTAACTATAGCGTTTTCAAGGTTATGCTAGCTCAAAACATTTACGCGATATATCATCTCTAATAATCGTTAAACATGGTGAAAAATCGCGAGAATATTTTTCTGCATCGTGTTATCCAAAATCAATGTAGCGTCCTGCTACTTGTATGATAGTCAGATGATTATGTGCCACAGTGTACCTGTTCGCAGACGAATTAGAGACATTCAGTGGTAGCATACCAAAATTACTATGTGGCTAGTCAAGTAGCGACTCGCCAGTAATGATACAAAATCGTCGGAAAAATACATTTGGCCTACACTGAAGCCTAGCAAGCAGTCAACTTTTCCGCGATAAATCAACGTCCCTAATATTTGTGACTGCCGCCCAATTTGACGAATTACTTTATTTTAAAAACTCTTTGTTGCATGTGTTTGTATGGTAGAAAAAAAGGGGGGGGGGGGCGAATGGTCAGACCATTTGATTCCCACCTATGCTATTCTCGATGGATTCGGTCCCCGGATTTTTGCATGTGAAATCTTGCTGGACGATGCCATTTGTCGGCGTGATTACTCGGGGATCTGCCGTTTCTCCTCCCACTCATTCCCGTGGTGCTCCATTCTCATGCCACCCTCCACAAGCTCTAAAGACCCCGATGTTAAGCGCTGACAAATCTCTCTCACCGACTCACTCCCTGTATTTTTTACTTAAAGTTTTACCTTATTAAGATTTTCCTGGAGAGTCATTCATTTCAGCTAGTCGTGACTACTGTCGAATTTTTAGAGAATTTTTCTTGAACGTATCAACTAATTATGTAGATTATTTCGATTTTCACTGTCCGACGTTCGTCAACACACCGAGGCGGTTTTACGTATCGCGAGTTGTGCGTGGTCTTCGAAAGTATTTTCGTGAGACGTCGTTTTTTCAATATAGTTTTCTTCTCCCAGTCTTCCAGGAAGCTCTGTCCGTGTAGCACGCAACCAATTTACATGAAGACTGTTAACTCGCAAGGAATTACGTTGCCTTGAATTGAGAAATGAAGCCTTGAGTACCTGCAGTTCAGGAGCTGTTTATAGGTGGCGCGCGGTAGTTTCACACTTTTAAAAACGCAACTGTTGCAAAACTGTCACTGAAAAATTATATTTTGCACTGTTTTACTATCTAACGTGAAACAACCAGAAGTAATGCATTTATTTTACAAATTTTAGAACATTAAAGGTACAAATTTCTGTGATAGTTGGGGCCGCAGCTGGCGCAGTGGCTGGAGCACTCGCTTCCCACCAAGGCGATCCGGCCTCGATTCCCGATAGGGTCAGTCCCCGGATTGTCGCATGTGGGGATCGTGCAGGATGATGCAGCTGGTCAGCGGGTTTTCTCGGAGATCTTCGGTTACCCCTGCCACTCCATTTGGCACTGCTCCATACTCAAGTCATGACACCACTCAACCAGTGCTTAATACCTAGCTGTTAAGGGTTGAACAAAGTCTCTTCACTTTACTTCAGCCGCTTAAAACGCAACTCTGGCAAAAATGTCACAGATTACATTTATTGCTGCAATGTTATTTAAAATAAAAGTACTAGTATACTGTCTAAAAAGATGTTGTAAATTTAATGCTTAAGATATTATCAACAAATAGTACAATTTCTAAATAATAAAACAATTTTGTTATTAGAATTTGTTAGCTTAAAAACATAACTAAAAATGTTTCAATTACTTATGTAACAGTTAATTGGAACACGTTTAAATATTCACTGGCAAACTAATATAAATTAAAAATATATACGATGTAATTATACTAAAGAAATCTCATTTATTTTGTGAACGTAAACATGCTAGGCAAAAAAATGTGTTTCTCATTGTATAAATATTAGCATGCATGAATAATTAGAGCAACTGTGCAGGGAACGGGAATAATATTTAGTTGTCAGATAATAAAATATTTTCTCCGATTTACAGTTACGAATAAACAACTGTTTTCCCTAACGGCATCGCAATTTCACCTTACAAAGACTAATAGCAACCAGTGAACAAGAATGATCATATGATTAAGTTTTAAACAATTTAATTAAGATCCTGATTTGGACACCAATAGAGCCAATTACACTCTCAACGCGAAGAGTAAAATATGCCATAGTGTGCCATTGGTCCCGCAAACCAAAATCTTATCAGTCGATACCAAGCTGGACATTTATGCCATACCTAGAGGCAGTGAAAAATCGCAAGAAACTTTTGTACCACTGTATTTTGGAAAACAGAATATTACTCGACCGCAACAACTAGTCCCGCGGGAAAAAATGCGAACTACCGCTGTGTTGTCATTGACGACCGCGCGAATCTGGTGTGGCGCACCACAGAACTGGCAATAATACTGTGGCACAGGCATCTGGCTCGGTTTTCGCCGCTACGTCTCCACTGACGGTGTGCCATGAACTTATGTCAGGCGCAGTATATTTCCCCTCCCTGCGACATGCCTACCTACTACTAGCGCCACGCTCCTTCCCCTCACGGGAGGACTAGTTGTCGTGGTCGAGTTGTAACCGCCTACGGCTTCTATGATTGTATTATGGTCATGTAGTTGTTAATAGACGAATCACAAATATCCAGTACAGGCGCACCATAGTTATCATTGGTCCAGCGAGATGAAGTCACACCAATAACGAAAGAAGAAGCCCATATACTGACACATTATATTTATTGCCAATGATATTTGGTGAAAATAATTATGCAACAACTGGTTTCAATGCCGCATGAGCACATCTGTTCCTTTGATTTATGGTCAGTGATTGGAAGTTTTTATAAATTTGGCGTCTCGGGGTTCTATCGGCAATTCATGGACGTGTGGAGTCTAGGTATCATTGTTCTGGTTGGTGCAGTCAAATGAGCCACGCCTCTGCACTATTATATTTTGCCAATAACCACGAACCAAAGATGCAGATGTGTAGTGTTGTTGCAAAATACATTTCACCAAAAATCACTGGCTCTTAACTATAGTGAAGCCCAGCAGTCAACTTTTCCCGCTACAAATCAGTGTCCTTGGTTACGAGAGTAAAATTAACTAGCATACAATTTTACATGTAGAATTAGTTAGCGCTTTTGTAATATTGTAGACATTTTAAGTAGTTGCTTTACAATATACCTATAGATGATGGTTTATCGCGGGAAAACTTGGCTGTTTTTTGGGATTTAACGTCTGTTAAGCTTACCAGAAGATTACTGGCTTTCACTTGTACGTGGAGCTGTAGCACGATTTGACTGAGCCAATAAGAAACCTGCTATTATAACATTTCATGCCTGTTATTGGCCTGCAGACAGCTACGTTGTCTCAGATGTACATCACGAAAACATACGTGTTGCAATTAACTACAGAATTTTCAGGGGTACGTTGACACAAAACATTTGCGCGATAAACCATCATCTATAAATATACATAATCCTCAGCTGTGAAGTTACGTAAACGGGCAGTCGCAAGTAACCATTTTGTAACAACTTTCAACTACGAAGTTTGCAACTTTTATTTTCTGCTTGATGTATTTTTTGTTGGTATGACGAAACTGCGTCAACTTTATTTCGCAAACAAAATGCTGGCTTACGTGAATTTAAATCGTGATTACTTAGGTACGCTCGGAGAGTCAAATTATTCCAATCCTTGGCAATCTAATACGACGTAGGAGCTTTCAGGATGAAGTTCTGTCGAACGTGCGTATCTTTGCGTATCTCTGTCGGTCAAGGTACGCCAAGAGTTTAAGGTACAGGTAAGATATAGTTTGGTTGACATCGAATAGCAAGGCACGAGAGACGCATCTCGAGTCTACCTAAAAGTTTTGCGTGTGACTGGAAGTTTACTGTCTATCCAATCCAATGCAACTGGGCTCGGTCAGTCGCAGAAGTCAAAATTTGCACATTCAGGATGTTTCTGAAACATGTGATCAAAGCTCCAATGCATTGCTGACCTGAAGAGCAGTTATTTGAACGGGTCACACATGGTCCCTCTCTAATATTAAGAGGTGTAGAAGCTCCTAAAGTCGAAGTCAGAAAAACATATTTTGCGGGATATTATAAAAAATATTTGTATTAGAGGAATAAAAGTCGGTGTACAAGTTAACTTAACGACGATCAGGAATAAAATAAAGGCACATGCACCATACGCACACCCTTCATTAAAAAAAATTGCACTCTGTTGTTGTATAAACAATGTTAATGACCTGAAAAAAGTGATAGATGTCGTATTGTAAAGCAGTGTATCATAATAAGTATATAAATTATTCGTGTTGCAACTCAATAGGACTCGCCGTTTACGTAGAAACGCACAAACACACAAATGTTTGAATATCGTTGCTGATAGCTAGCTTCACCATACAACAACATAATGTCCGTCAACTCCGAATTAGTTGTGGCGAGCCAAAGTGGAACTTTTATGTAACTCAATATACTTAATTATTTAAATTGAAGAAAAGGGCATTTGTAATTGTAGATACCTCGCTTCGGGTATCAAATTAACCGTCTTGATACACTGGTATTGAAAATAATTGTAATTTAGTTGTATTATTAGATTTCAGTAGTTTAAGATTGGTTTAGTAGATAATAGTAAATGGAAATCAAGTGCCTCGAAGTCGGGAGAGGGGGTAGTCTGCCGTCACAAAAGGTCTGGGCCGTCCGGAAGCCCCCTCCCCCCCTTTCCCACCATTCCCCCCTTCTGACACAGCACCACTGTAACTACCTGGCAATGGGGATTACTTTTATTTATTTGAATAACTTTTGGTGTCAGTACAGTTATAGCTACTGGATTCAGTTTCTTGGACGTACTCCATTGCAAATTGAATGACTGTCAAAGAAAACTAAACAACATTTGTTTTCTTTGACAGTCATTCAATTTGCAATGGAGTAAGTCCAAGAAACTGAATCTAGTCATGCACTCCCATTGCACAGTTCTTTCAAAGATCAAACAGTTATAGCTAATCAATGAAAATAATATTTTGTAATCAATCAAGGGTATGTCAACAAATGTGTAATAATTAAGCTTTGACAAACAAATAAACCATGGTCAAGGATAGCGCGACGTTTTGCTCACGAGGGGCGGAGCTAGGTAGTCCAGGGTTCCATTGGCTGGAAGGAATGCCCAAGGATTATTGTACACTGGGGACTTTTTCCCGCCAAATGTTAAGATGTAAGGGTCGTCGTCGAGAAGGAGAGAAGTAAAGGTGAGCGCGGAAGGAGCTGTTGGCGTCCAATCCGGCCACTTCGTCGAAACATTTCAATTAAAATACTCACGTTAAATATTTGCAAGGGCAAGCTTAAGCGTCACGTACATAATATTATCGATTTCAGTATAAGTACAACTCACTCCACCTCTGTGAGCGGCGTGGCGGTACGCGAGACTGATTTCACTATATTTGCCTAAGTTATTATTTCTCATTCCTTGACTCGATAGCTTGCGTTGCATTATGGGGACCGTCGCATAGTTTACGACTCCATGACCATCTCTTACAAAATAGTGAAGTGACTTACAGTGAATAACGAGCTGGTCTGATGGTGTCGAGATAGGCCAGAGACGAGGTTAAAAAAAGGGGGGGGGGGGGGGGGCGTAACGAGAGGAAAACTGCAATGGACGTTACTAACGTGTATACTTTAATACTCCATTCAAGTAAACAGTTAACAATAATCACGCTTTCTGTTATAATTTCCGTATCTTTTTACTACTCAAGCATCAGCGCGACATGCTAGCAGAAAAAAAATGGCCACAGTTAGCAGAATGTTATTACATTTTTCCCCCCGTTTCTACTCCATTAATTCATAATGTGGCACTAAACACGACTTAAGATAGGTGTAATGTCGTTCCTAATTAAGTGCCATTTTTTACTGTCACTTTGTCAGCGCCAAAAACTATTTAGCATATGACACCACGTTACAGTCACGACAGCGTACCCCTAGGTGTAACAAGTGTTGCGTAGACTACACGTTATTTCACAATTGAAATCTTTGGGTTCATTTTATACGGAAGTACTAGTATACATAATATTCCACAAATTATGATTTTTTGACTTCGACTTTACGGGTAGCTACAACTCTTTATATTTGAGATTGGTCGTGGGTGACCTGTAACAAATTTCTTCTTTTCAGGTCACCAATCCATTGGTAAATTGTGGTCACATGTTTCATAAACATCCTGCGTATGTCTACGTAACAAGTCAGTAAGATCGAACTTCTTCCGACGCAACACGTAGCGAGGTATGCAACAAAAAAGTAAACAGTGTCTACAAATATGTTTATTACATTAATAATTTACGTGCCCTCTAAATGCACAAGGCCTTTACACAGAGGTACACGGGGAAAATAGAGCTGAAATCAGCCAGGGCCTGCAAAAATGAACCCTCACGGCATTTGCCTGGAGTGATGTCAGAATACCCTGGAATGCTGAATGCAGGATGACCGAAGACGGGGATCGAATCCAGGTCCTCCCGATTGCGAGACGATAAATTTGTCACTGTTCCAACACTCTCTATAACAACCAAATATTTAATTAAACTATATGAGCTATTATGGATGAGTTTAAACAGTGTCTAAATTTACTGGCAAGGAATGTAGTAATCAGTTAAAAATACTGCTTCATAGACTGCCTATTTTAAGGGAGTTTAAATCACAAGAAATATTTCACAGGGAGATGTATTTGCTACACAGACGTACCATTGTTGTATGTTTAAACAGTTATAGTCTCACACTAACCAATTATAGTCTACAATTATTGCACCTTTTTTTAATGCATAGTAAATGATATTTCGCGAGATATTAAATCTTGCAAAGTTAAAACTTAGGATGTAGCTTAGAACGAAAATTTATCCAAATGTGCATTCTAGGTTAAACCTAGATTTTCTTGCAAGGATTCTTTCGGATTTACATGGCAGGTACTACAGTTTCTAGGATCTCCTCTTGGAGAGTTTCTGTGTCCTAAATCCTGGCCTTACCGTCGTCTGCGACAACCCCACTTGATCCACTCTAGTTTTTGCAAGCAAAGACAGCTCTATTCCAGGAATAGAGGCAATCAGGTTCCGTCCTATCGACCCATTAAACACGCGTCTTCATAAAAAAGTGGATATAGGGACTTTTACTCATGTAGTTCAAATGAGAACTGAATTAATATAAACATTAAACTATGTCAGGGTATGGTATGTAAGTTCATGCAGTTATTTTTAGGCTCTTGCTATTCTTTGCGTTCCGCAAGTCTGTTTGTGTAGTTGATGCATAGAAAATGTCGTTGTGAGATATTTGAAACCTGCAGGCTATTCGCAGCAGCGTATTGGTTAATTAATGTAGTGAAACTTTTATCTCGTCTAATAAACAAGTTCAAGTAGTTAATTAAACGAATCGTTGCAATACGACATTGCAATTGTTACTGAAGTGTGTACTGTGCGTATTATTTAAGTCAATATGATCATGTGTAAAATAAAATTGGTGAATATTCACAACTCTTGAATCTATAACGTATCCCACTATTTTCTCACGACTAATAATTGTAATGTGAACTATAAATCAGATATATTTATGTACGCAATATTTCGATAAACTAATACTGCCATAGATTTTAAATTTTCATAAAAACCCATATAAATTTAAAACAAGCTTACTGCAAAATAATGATAGCTCGCTATGTTTAGCACGTCTGAAATAAAAAATTTTGTTTTTGGTGTTGCTCATGTATCTAGATTAAAACAAATTGAATCAATTTTATTATTATTTTGTTTAGTTTTAGTTACTGTGTTTAGTCGATTTGTTCATTAATTATTGTAAACTTTGTCTACTACGCTTAGTAATTGTTATGTATTAAATTTTGGTCATTAGATTACAGACCATGAACATTTTATTTATAATTTCATGTTGTATACATGATTTAATTTTAATTTAGTGACGATGGCTGCACTTTATTGAACTACAATGATAATAATATTATTTGGCTAGTTTAGTTCAAAGTGACTTTAAAACATTAAAATTATTGTATTATTTATCACAGAAATTATATCGTAGTGTTTCAACCTACGCATTAAAACATTGAACCTTTCAGCTGAACGCTGCGTCTTGCCTAATCGTATTGTAACACAATTAATATATTAAATGATTGTTCAGTTATGTACCTACTTTGTCCTACTATTTTGTAAACAACATATTTATACGTATCAGTTTCCCTATATAACTTTATTGTTAAATTATAAAATATTGAGTTCATTTTTGCTGCTAACATGATCTTATTCTTACCATATTCATAACGTTCACTTAAAGAGTAATAAATTAATTCATGTAAAACTTTTATGACGTAAGAATTTATATGAAGAGACTGCCGAGTATTCCTCAAAGGATAAAATATATTTTAACTCTTTTAAAAATTGCTAATTTATTATGATATAATTTATTCAAAATTCAAACGTTTAAATATAAATTTAGTCATTATTATAACCGGAAAGGCCAAATGTCAATTAAGGTAGTCATGATTCAGGTTAAACTGTTTATGTGTACGAGGATACAGCGAATTTCGGAACACTTTCGAACGTTTGAACTCATCAGTCATTGTAAACTAGAAGTATAAGCTTGTGCACAATAGTAATCAATACTATTTGTCATCCTGTGTTTGAATAGCCTATTTCAGTGTACTCTCCGTTGCACAAAAATGCAAAAGGCCCCAAACGTTACCAACCAGTGTTTTGAAAGTGCATTGATTCGTTACTACCAGCGAAACTCGTATTTCAAAGGCCAGATAACATTGTATGACGGTGAATAAAACGCTGGTCTGTAATTTTAGAACATAGCTTACGAACGTTTTGTGAAACAAGCAGTTCATGACGAACACAAAACCAAAATGCACAAAAACTTTTTTCTATGGAATTTGCACAAAAACAAGGAAAGTGATGCTGTCATCAAGGTCAGATGACGCTGAAGGTATCCTTTGTACTAAAATGCAAAGCGTAACGTTCGACAGATGCGTGTTTGGGAGGGATCATTGATATGCTGAACGTATTTCACGATTTATCAAACAACAAGACAATTGCAGTGTTAGCAACCCTCGTCACGTATCGCAATAACGGGGCGGTGTTGATCGATGACATGCGTGCAGTGAGGGGCAAAAACAGTTATGTGTTCGGCCAATTAGAGTGCAAGACACAAATCACTTCGCGGGATAATCATTCCAGTTGAAAATGATGTCAGAGAGAGAGAGAGAGAGAGAGAGAGAGAGAGAGAGAGAGAGAGAGGAAGAGAGAGCGATTGTGTGTTGGGAAAATACCTCCGCACGGTGTCGGTTATACGGCGTTTGGATTTTCTGTTTTCACTTTCGACACGCTAGCTATGAAAAGCCCTTGCGTACTTTGCAAAAATAATCTGGGTTACAATATTTAACGATGGATTATTTTCACCTTTTACTATAGATATCTGCTACTACTGAACGGTTGCGTGTATTCCAAAATACAATACCACTAAAAAATTTAATATCTATATTTTATTATTTTGTGCATAGCAAAACTAATATCTTTCTAGAGTGAGATTTTCGAATTAAAAAAAAACTATGTTCTAAAAAGGTTTTATTTTCTGTCTAAAATATGGCAGTAAATGCTTTGCTATACATTTCGTATTCCGTTTGTGAAATGATGACATTTCCTTAAGTAACTAGACGTACTGAATGGTTGCTATAGGCTAACTGTACAATGAGTACTCACCAAAACTTACAACTAATGATAAATTTATTCTATTAGACACATGATGTTAAGTTTTGAAAGTAATGAAATATTTTTACTAGTTTTTAGTTACACGGAAGTTTTCGTACTGAAAAAAGTAAAAATGAATGTAAAATGACTGAAAGGAACATTTGATCTGTGCTCACTTTATTGTGAACACAACGTAGGTCTACATGTTCTGATCGTTCATAATCACGTTGTTTTAACTGTTATTACAGGTATAACACAATCCATGCAGTTTCTGTATCTAGACGCCATGAACATGCAACTTACACTGGGTATTTTTTTTTTTTTTGTTATTTTGTATGTTCTGCTCTTTGTAAGCTTTGAACAATACATTTTCCAACGTCCGCAAGATTCGTAGAACTTAAATATGTGTCCCACGACACAACATCTGAAGACAGTTGTTAGTGATAGTTCGCGACGATTTATTTATTTCTCACTACACTCATCTTGCTGAAGCGACAGACAAGTTATTCTATTTTCTGGGCTTCGCAGTCATGATTCATGAAATATTGTCAGCGACTGTGTGCGCTCGCGCGCTATGAATAATGCGCGCCCCATAGAAAGCGTACAAGTGAGTTGTTTCAGAGTATGAAAGCAAACGCAGACAGTAAGTGGCTATTATTCTCACCGAACAATGTTTCCTTTATTGCCAAGGGTCTCCTTTGCAGTCGAGAGCCACCCGGTTCTGCTCGTTCGTACCCTTTTGTTACGAGCCGCTGCAGAGCATGGGAGCAGTTCAGATAAATGTTGGGATAAAAGAAGAGACGTGGGCTGGGTGCTTGCTTTCTAGACGATAACAGCTACTGTCTTTCCAGGGAACAGGGAATCATAGCAAAGATGACGCCAGTCTAGCATAACAATGGATACCGTTCTCATGCGCTCTATGTTACCTTGGTACACCAATCCAGATTAGTGCTATATTTGTTTTTTATCCCTTCGTAACGCAGGACAGTAATACTTTAAACTGCTGTAAAAATATAATTTATATAATAACACAAGTCATAATGTTAGTGTTTCATTTAAAATTAATGGTTTCTACTTAAGATATTTTTTATGAATATTAATTTTTTGATCCTAAATTGGAGATGAAACCGTAAAACCACTATGTAGAAATGTAAAACATAACTTTTGGATTTTTATCCTAATTTTTTAAAGCAAAACAAAAAATTTACCTTTTGCTAATTACCGACTGTTAAAATTATTCCGAAGTCAATATTACGAACCAAAATTAAAAAAAATTGTTTGGTGTGAAAACATTTCGATGTTGAAGATGCAAAACCTCGTATGTCACAGTTGACATTCTTGTTATTGCCGAGGAACAATGTGTAAAATTGTAAATACTGCCAAAATTTGACATACGAGGTTTTGCAACTGCACCATCGATTTGGCAAAATGTGCACCGTGAGTGCGGTTTAGAGAGTGCTCGGGGACGGTGGCGCCCGGTGGTGATCATGTGATTTGGCAGATATTTTCGACTCACCGACCTTTCATTAGGAGGCTCAATATTCCCGTGTTCCTTGGATCCCCTCCTCTGCCCAACCAATTCCTTGTTCCCGCTAGCGCATGTGCCTTGGGTGTCTGCGGCCGCGGCACGTAGTGTAAACTGTCTATTCCTGCTTGGCACCGGTGGCGATGAGATACGTTGAATATACGTGCGCTCCTCTCACTTTTGACTAATTGAAGACAGCTGGCGGCGGCACTCTCGTGTTCTACCATTTTTAAATGTAAATGCTTTCACTATTTTCAAAATTCTATTCGATTCCGCCTTCTAAAATCTATTTGGCGATGAGTAGAGCTTCTGCGTTTAATGTTGTTCTCGGCAGTTGAATGTCCCGACCTATTCGCTGAAACTTTTGTGTTTGTCGACCCGTTTGCTTTTTTGAAATGTTTTATTTAGTCACTTATAGGAGCGCACGCACCGGCTACGTGTTTGAAAGATTTTCACTAAATTGATTTGTAAATCATTTCTAGGGGCCGGAAAAATTCGCGGATTTAACTACCCGCACGCTAGAATTCATTGCCCTATGCATACTCAAGCCCCGTGTATTCGTCCATTTTGTGTTGTTGCACTGAGTAGCAGCTAGTGAACAAATAGTGGAGGGTTGTGTATGTACAGGACAGTGCATTCTAACACGCAAGTCATTGAATCCGTGAATATTTCCGGCCCACAATAATTTCCCAGACTAATTTTTATGGGTACGCTGCAGCACGTTGAATGTGGCACTAGTATTTGCAAGTGCAAAATGTTTGAGGTCCCACAATAGCCACCGACAGGAATCAACAGTTATGCTATTGTCTTTTAAACCTTCATGAATGTTAATTACTTGGTCCAGACGCCCTTTTTGTAAGAATTTACGTGCCGCACGTGGAGGTAGTGCGCGCCCCCCGATTAAAGTTAAAACTGAGTGAAAATAGTTGTTTTGATATCTGAGACTTTGTAATTAAAGTAGGCCGTAGATGTGGACAGATCTACAGATTGTAAACCCCGTTTGAGGGCGCAATGAAAATGTCATGGAACTGTTTGTTTAACCGTCTCCTTTAAACGCGAAAGAGGTGCATTTTGTATTGGTAAATTGTTAACTGTAATGGGTGTGCCACCCAGGTTTTATACGTATATGTTTTTGAATTTTAGTATACGCTTGTGCTCTCCACATGTATTTATTGTTTGTGAATAAGTAAAACTCACGTTAGACGTGCAGCTTGTACTAAAGACACTCGTAATATGAACCTTGAATATGTATGTTGGTCGCTTTCTGAGGCAGTATAAAACTATTTTATTATTTTAATAATAATCTTTGTATTTAACGCCCATCTAGAGCGCTTAATTAATCCACACTTACATATGTGCATATACACACTGATTATTACTTTTACGCATTGTCTACTAACGAAAGAATTTAATCCTATTGTGTTGTTAAACGGTCGTTTTGTGCGACAGGCATATTTTGGTGTGCGCGATATGAAATGCATTTTACCTTGAGCATTGGTGTTTGTCTTTACCATTGCAGGAAACTCTAGCCAATTGTGTTTTTTCATTTGTAAGCACGTTGAAGCTGTTTTTATTGATACTGATACTGATAATATTAACGACGCTTCAAGTCGCATTGAGCCGCTATGTATGTCACACAGTCGATTGTCAGGCTGCCAGAATTTGAAATGTGGTAATGTAAATAATGGGACCTGCATGGTTTGTGAATTTCTTTGTTTGATGTCCGACGTTACGAACAGTTTTTAACCTTGTAGTATTAGCTGGTGTCAATAAATTGTTTGTTTTCATAGCTTTTGTCACTCATTCATAATAATAGTGCAAATGGTTGAAACAATTTTCAGGATACCTGTGTAGAGGTTCAATAATACCTTTTTCTCTTCAGGGGTTAAAATTTAATGAAACAGCGTAGGCCTAAATAGGGAGTTTCACGCTGAGGATTTTGTGTTCTTTGTGTTCACTGTAAATAAAAGGGTAAATATACGCGTAAAAATAGCGGTAATTTAACATTTTTAGGTAATTAATAAATTCAATGACTGTAAGTGTAATTATACACAAATAATGTTACTATTCCAAAATACTATCTTTTATTTTAAAAAAAAAATACATGAATGTATAGATAAATGTACCAGAAAATTGATGTAAAATTACATTTTTAAACGTACGTGTAGAAATACACTGACATATTGTAATGTTAGGAGTGGTAAATATTAAGAATCACTACTCTTCGTGTACCGCCCAAACGATTGGTTTACACATAAAGTTTAGTAATTAAAGTGTTTCTACAGTGGTGAAAAGAAGTCGTAAGTAAAGCAAATTGTAAAGTTCAACGAAAATACGCGTAGTAAGAAACAGGAATACATTTTTAGTGAGTGGTGTGCTAAAATGATAATAGTAAGTGTCAAAAACTACTAATCAAAATTTCCATTTAGTCTGGATTGAATGGATCCCAAGTCACAAACTGCAATAGTCGTCAACCATAAGCAGTCTCGTGGTTATAGTCGGTGACTGCTAACTCAAAGGTTGTACGTTCGTATCCTCACAGAGCCAGAAATGTTCGTTAGCTAGATATTATTGTACGTCACTGCCGCTATATTAGTTACAATCACTTCAGAGAAGAATTCTGTTCCACAAGTACAGTTTCAGAAGTATTCTAAAATTTTGCACCAGCTTGTCACAGTCACGAACTTAAAATATTGTATTTTAAAAGTATTTTTTTTTATTTGAAGTACGAGTTATTTGACACAACATTATGTTAAAATTCACGTACCGTAGCATAGTACTATGCATTTATTTTGTTGTATTTTTACCGTGAACGATAAAAATACACAGACATACGTTGTTGTGTAACATTACACGAACATTTGTGGTGATTGTGCTGCCACGTACAGTCGTATAAAATTATGTAATTTTTTTACAGTGGAATTATATTCCTTCATAATTTTCCCGTCAGAAAGCAAATGCTTTATCATACATTCCACATTTGAACTTCGTTGCTACAAGCCACAAATTTGTTAAATATCATTTGACATATTTCATTTTTTGTGGGACCGTAATAATAATAATAATAAGAAGAAGAAGAAGAAGAAGAAAATCATGTTTTAAATTTTAAATATAATCATTTAAACGTTTTCTGTTGCATGACTTGCGTTTACGACGATAATTTGCGGAATTCGTTAACTGTTAATATAATTTTCCAAATAATACGATTTTATACTTATAATTCTATACTCGATATACGAAACACCCGCATAATAAGCACACCGTGCGAATCCTAGTCTAAATTGGAGACGGAAATATAAACGGCAAAATGTTGCACGACGACATTTTACGTGAAAAATGTAGCAACGTTGCACGGAGAATGACATCTCTTGCGCTCCACGTACAATTATTATCTCACGTATGTTACGTCAAGTAAACGTAGATTCATATTTTGACTGCTCGGGATTTAAACCTGCATCCATAACATGCAGGTCAGAACAGTAGTGGTAAGATAAGTAAGATATATGTAGAGTGCAAGAGGGGACGAACTACAGTGCTGTGTTGCCGCATGGCATAGTGCATGTAAAATGTCATCATACAAAATTTTGCCCCAAAAATTTTTGCCTCAAAATCTGCTCAGAATTCGCGTAGTTTGCTTATAATGCGGTAGTTTTTAGACATCCTAAATAGTGGCAAAATTACTCGAGTTGGCACTTAAACTAATATCTCTTCCGAATGTTCTCTGTGTTGACACTCTCAGAATTAAGTGACTGAGCTATTTAAATCATGTACGTAAATTTATTTTTGACACTACTACTTGTGTGGCAGAGTTAAATATTTTTCTCAATATACCAGAAAACTTAACTTATTCACTTTGTTCCATAATCACCTCATGTCATCCTTCACCAACACCAAAGTTCTACATACTCAGCGCTAGTAAAAAATTTTTTTTTCACACACGCATCCATGCACATACAGACAGACAGAAAAAGTTATCTCGCTTCAGTCAGTGCTTAAAATAAGGAGAGTAAAGAAGATATCAAAAACGAAACACAAAGCCAAGACCGTACAACGAATTAAATAATACAGTAGGTAGCGGTTATTATTTATTTATTTAATATTTATTGCTGACTCAAATTTGTACTTAAGTATTCAGTTGTAGATTAGTAATCTCAACTAGTTTTATGATTCTCAAGATTTTATGCTATATTTCTAAAAACCAGCGAACAATAATACAGTATTTCTAGAAATTAAATAAAATTTATATTCTGTTATTTGAATAAAATTAAAATGGCTAGCGATTTAATAGAAGTCGAAGTTATTATACAGTAAAAAAAACCAGTGATTAATAAATTATATCTTAAATTATAGTAATTTTTTTTGTGATTCGTGTAATGTACTATTTTATGTTTACTAAACTTTTACACCGAAAATTGCGTTGTCAATATAGTTATGGATACTTTAAATTTAAGGAATATTCGTAATGTATTAAAAGGACAGCACACCAGTATGTAAAGTACTTAAATGCCTGACTAAAATATTTTATTGCGGTAGATGGGCTGGTGATAACTTGTTTGAACTTGCATTCAGGAGAACCCAGCCTAGAATTCCGGCTCCGGGTATCCTGTTTATTATTTCCTATGCTTTCTCGAAATCACTCCAGGCGAATGCAGGGATTTTTCTCTTGCAATACAAAGCTGAATCCCTTCACAGTTTCTATCCTTGTGGAATGTTTTGTTTGTAGTCACCTCTAATATTCTTGCGGTCAAAGAGACGTAGAGTTCAATATTATATGTATGTATAGATGTAGGCTTATAAATAATTAATTTAAAGAATATTTTCTAACTAACCGTTTAAATTAATCAATTTCAGGTACCGAAAAGTAGGTTTGTGGAAGTTATCTCTTGCCAAGCTCTGCCGAAGTAACAAGCATACGTCAGGCGTTCTGGTAGTCGTTAATGAACTAAAACGTTAGTAAAAGAAAACGAGCTAATGGACTGTTTCATTTTAACGTTTATTTTCACTAGTTTCTACTCGCTGAAGTACTGGATCTGTTAGCGCATATATAAGGATAGCAAAGAGCAGCACGAGTTTTAGTCTCAGTTTATCGTCTTTGTAGACGTACAAGAAACTGCACGTAGGTATCTCTATTTTAAGACTTGAAGATCTTGAATGAAGTTTTTAACTATGAATTTTTCATCATTGTACACGCGAAGGTAAGTTGGGCGAAAGCAAACTAGAGAGCGCATCCGTCGCCCCCGCCTAGTCGCTTCTAATCTCAAAATACGGAGCGTTTGTCCTAGCTTTGCAAAAGTCAAAAGGAATCTGGAAGCAGGCGATTCCAAATTAAGTTAGGTGCTGAGATAGCAATCTCCTCTCCCGAGAGAATGCTCCACGTTCCTCGGATACGTTTTAATCATCGCCTCTTCGAGAAAAAAAATTCCAAGCAGCACCGGAGCGTGAAGGAAAACAGGTCACATGTAAATACCTGACTTCCGGCACTTTTTGCATAATCTCTTTTGCCCGACGTGAAAAATTGCAGTACGTTTCTTGCGGGGTGAAACGGGGGGTGGAAGATAAAAGGAAATATATGTGAATGGCAGAGAGAAGTGTTAGCCGAAGACGAAGAATAATACCAGCCAGAAAAACGAGGTGGGAGTCTGAAGTGAAGAAGACAGGGAAAGAGAGAGAGAGAAGGGGGGGGGGTAAGGAAAACGGTTGGTAGGGATGAACACAGCCTCAGTGACGGGTAATTATGCAGCTTGCTAAGCTCAACGAGCGAGCTGCCTGGTAAGGGTGAATGCTACATGGATGAGGGGAGAGGGGGCTGCCTGCTCCTCGATGCCAACATGGCGGCGAACAAAATCCCATTGATCACTAAAAGGGAAAATTTGTCATGCGGGATTTTAACGAGCTTATCGAGCGTGCCACGGGAAACGACAACGTAGCCAGGGAGACTGGAATCATCCGAAAATTTCCCGCCGAACCAGGCTCTACCACACCCACCTCTCATCCCTCCCCAAACTCCAGGACTTGTACAATTTCCTTTCCCTTTCCACACTCACCCCCTTTCCATTCCTCGGTCCCGAACACGACTGCCTGACAGCTCTTCACTCGCAGCGCCGATAACTACGGAATATTTCACTCTTCGTCCAACTATCGGCAACGTTCGAGAATGTCTGTTCCTGCCCTCCTAGTCGAAATATCGATAAAAATGACGAGGCGAACGATGGATGAAATCTGACGGACAGGAATGCGTATTTGTTCCCGAAATACAGTCTTCTCGGGGAAATTAATTGGATGGTCTGTACCAGTGCCCGTTTGAGTAAAACGTCAACTTGGAAATATTTTCCGCTTCACTTGTGTTGAAAGAAGTGTACAGTTCTCTGACGAGTTCGCAAGGGATTGGTTGTCACAGGCTAACAGGTAAGGCGGTAAACATTTCGGTGGCGCATCGCTTTTATTTTTGGGAAAAGTTACAACTTCTGTGATTTTGTTCTTTGCATCACAATGTATTCAGGAGTTCCGACATCTGTTACCTTATTGTTTATTGTATTGTTATGTTTGAAGCACCTTTATAAGCGTTGTGCTGTAAGTGCCTTGTCTTAACATTCAACTCTTCTTTCAAGTGTTGTTTACTTACACATCACTTCATGAATAGTTGCTTAGTTAGTTGTGAAATAAAAACAAATGTAACGTTAACGATAATTTGTACACTTTTTTCACGTCCTCATATAATATATCTTGCTTAATTATGTACCGTATGAAACCATCGACGATGAAACATTGACATAGTTGCACAGGGATTACTGAACTCATCTTGTTTATAGATATGCGTTTAATTAATCCTGAACACTTTTGAAACTATCCATTTTCTCTCAATAAATTCAGTTTCAGTGATTATCTCATAACTGTTGTGATTGTAGGGTTTAAATAGGTGTCTTAAAATTGTAATACAAAATAATAGGGGAAAAAGGGAGGAGAGATTCCGAACGAATTCGTTGGTCACAGCATCTGCGCCATGTAGAATACAAAACGTGTCCTTTCAATGTAGAAAACGTAAAATAATCCTTATATCACCTAATCTATAAAAATACGAGCTGACAGGTACCGATCAACTGCAGTTCTGTTATACGACTGAGACATTCATTCATTTATTTGTATGGGGTAAATCCTGTAGAATTTTATAGCTAATGTAAAATTATTAGTATAAAGTGACTTGAAAGAAACCACAGAAATGTAAGAATGATAAAATGGAAAAAGGAGCATGGCGAAGGTAACAAATTTGGATACGCAAAATTCAAGCTGACCATAGAACAGCATTTCTTAATACAACTGGTGGTTTTTAATTTCGGCATTTCAAACCAAAGCGTCTAACATAATGCTTGAGTATATGGACAGATGCAATTTTTGACGTGCAAAATTAAAATAAGTTAGTACAATAAATTCGGGAAAAAGTGTGTGTGTCTGTATGTATGCATGTATGCATGTATGTATGTATGCATGCATGTAAGTATGTATGTATGTATGCATGTATGTATATTTGCATAATATCCAGAAACACCCGCGTCGTAAGCACACCACGAGAATCCTGGGATAAATTGGAAACGAAAATGTTAGTGGTAAAATGTTGTGCGATGACATTTTAGTGCACGAACATATTACTGTGAATAGTCTCCTGTTGAGCTCCACAGTTATCTAGCTTATCTTGCTACTACTTCTTCTGACCTGCATATTTGGTGTGCAGATTAAAATCCCGAGCAGTTTAAACATGGTCTTCATTTACTTGACGTAACATAAATAAAGTAATACTTGGACATAGAGCGCAAGAGGGAACTTTCTCTGAGCAATGATGCCACATTCTGCACGTAAATTGTCGTCATAAAACATTTCTACATATTCGATTTCAATTTAACTCAGGATGTCTGCTTATTATGTGGTTGTTTCTGGACGATATATATGCACACACGCATATGCATGTATATATATAATTGATTAAAGGTTGTTTTTAACGGCTAAATTTTAAATTTTTCTATGAAGTTTATTACGTCTTCGTAGACGTGAATGTTTTAATAAATTTGGGTCTTGTGAAGACTGAATTTACTTTCGTATATCGGAATATTCTGTCTCAAGATATAACTTTCTTGGTACTACTTAAAAAAAATAATTTGATTACAGAGTTTTCGCTGTTACCTAGTTATCTGCTAATGGTTTACATACGGGATAGCCTATGGTTTAGTTTGAAAAAAAAAGTTAATGTATGCATTGCGGGTGTTTTAAAGTGAAAATTAGAATATTGCACTAGTTTTTAAGCGTAACATGATTTAAGCTATGCTACAAGTTGAATGTTTAATTTTTACGATTCATGAATTAAATGTACCTGTAAACTTAAAACAAAATAAGAAGCGTTTGTATGCACATTGAATTACATTTATTGCATCAGCAATGCGAATATAATGTTTTAAAGTAAGATTTTGTGGCTAACTTACCATATCATTGTAAAAATAAACGCAGTAATCTTAACATATGAAATGAAGTGTCCTGTGACACTCACTCATTCACTTATTCATCAACGCACTGTCCAAACCGCTGGACCTATAACCATGAAATTTTAAGGGAAGCTTCCCCTTGGCCCTGTAGCCACCCACTAAGAATGGATTTTTCGAAATGCGATAATTAAGGGGGTGAAAAGGTGTGAAATGTTTTTCCGAAGAAACGTCGATTGAGCTCGAACCCGACGGCCCATCATTGTGATTTTTACTTTAATACGACTCTCATAAAAATTAATATTAGCCAATTACGAATTTTTTGAAATTCAATGGTTAAGGGGGTGAAAAGACCTTAAATGTGTTTCTGATTAACTATCGATATATATTGAACTCTTCGGGATAGAGAGTTGGTATTCACTTCAGGATGTTGCTCACGTAAATACCCAAAAAGCATTTTTATAATTTTTTTTAAATTCGACCCCCAAGCAGTAAAAACGGGTAAAATGTGTCATATATGAATCGTCAATATTACTGAAACACAATTGACTATCGTCGTAATTTTTACTTCAATTGGTTACGTATACAAATACCTATGACAGGACTCGCCGACGTTTCGAAATTCTTTAATTAAGGAAGTGAAAAAACGTGAATTGTGTTTTCGATTATTCATGTATATCTATCGAACCAATCGAGATATCGAAGTGCTCTTTGCTTTAGATTGATGTTTTTGTAAATATCCCATACACCATTAAATATATTTTCCGAATTCACTCTAAAGAGGTTTAAAAAAGGGTGAAATGTAACTTCGATTTGCAATCAATATATAATTGATTTTTCTATAGCGGCGTGATTATTGTTTAATTTTGATGCTTACTCAAATACCTGAAAAACAATTTCACGAATTTTTGAAATTCCCCACCTAAGGACGTGAAAAGGGGTGAAAAATGATGAAAAATATTTTTAATTAGTCGTCGATATATCTTGAACCCAACGGGCTATTGTCGTGTTCTTCACGTCCAAGAGACACCAGTTAAGTATTCTAAAACTTGATTCAAGGGTTTTTCGATTTCACTCTCTTAGGAGGTGAAAAGACCTTGACTGTGTTTTAGATAAATCATCGATATCTATCGAACCCATCAATATATACAGTTATTTTTTGTTTCAGAATGATGATTACGAAAATAATTGCAAAATGGTTTTTAGATTTCTTGAAATTCGAACTTTCAGTACTGTGCAGGGGTCATTTTTTTTTTTATATATATATGATCGATTTTGATTCGACTGAACGGGCTACCGTCATGATTGACACTTCAACAATGGGATACTTATACAAATGTCTAAGATGTGAAATTAAAATATTTCGAAATCCTACACCCAGAAGAGTGAAAATGCGCAAAATTTGTTTTCCATCAACCCATGATATCTATCTAACCAATAGAGATGTTGAGGTGTTGTTCGCGTCAGAGTGATGCTTACATAAGTATTAAAAAATATATATGTAAGTTTTTTTTACTTTATTAGATAACTTGATTACTAAGAATAAAACTAAGTTTGTGAACTTTCAAGGCAGACGTTCCGAAAAGTACGTACGACCAGCGAAAAAAAAATATACAGGAGTTCACGCCACAAAAACATATCGATACGTAGTATTGTGCAATCTCTATGAGCCCAGGACATGAATATTTTCTTTTTTAAGTTAAATTTATTTTCGAGAATTATTTTGACGTTACGTGATGCAGTTATTTGTAACTCAGGTCTACAGTCCGGGAGGTTCTGGGCTGGAATTACTTTAAAAGCTGCATGCGAACGTTCAATTCTGACACACAAAAACTGCACAGCAGATCGAATTAGTGGAGTTTGCAAATAGTCGTTTAAAAGGGGTAAAATTAATTATGCAGCTCATTTTCCACTCAGGTCCCTCGACATCACCAGGTTATATAATAAATTATCTGACTAATCCCAAAGTTGGGGCACCAAAATCGTTTCCGCGAAACCTTTTCCCACCAAAACTTTCTAATGGCATTAAACTTCAAGTAAATATTTTGAAAATATGTAATTGAAGGCATCGTCACCAAGGGTTATGCACACGGTAAATCTGACATTTTTCTTTCAATTAACATCTAAGATTTAAGAGTCTATAACTACCCCACAACGTCAACTTTGCAGTGATATAAATAAGGCCCAGGTGAAGTCGCTGTTAGTGGCAGGGACAAACTTAAGACTGATTTTCGCGTGGTCAGCTGTAGCTATTTATTCTACTGCAGAGTTAGCTCAATTTGCAGCTTTGTCATTCTAACACTTGATGACTAAAGTACTAATCTGGTGTACAAAAAGGTTTTTTCAACAAAATTAATTACTATCAGGTATGAATGATACTCGCGAGCAAAGCCGCAGGGGACTGCTAGTAAATATATATTTTTATCTTAAATTGTAAGCTCGAGTCTGTGCCAGGTATTATTTATTGTGGTTGTAGCTGAGAAGACAAAAGTTTGGTCAACGCTGAACAGGTAGGTCTTAAAGTTATCTACTAAACGCCTACTAATTATAAGGGCTGCAGGAACGTTAATTCCTCGAGGAAGAAAGCGACAAATTTGGCAATGTAGCCTACGCCACGTTTCACACAAGCCAATATCCAAGCGAGTTCACCGGGTATAGAGCATGACTTGTGTACTACAGTTGTTTTTCATATTCAGTCTGTTAAAACAGTTTGATATTGTCAGAATTGACCCGAATTACTTTTTCTGTAGTTGATTTTCTCGTATTTGTTTCTTTTTTATATTTTTAAGTTTGTTTGTGGTAGTGATTTATTTTATAAAGAAAACTTTACGAAGCTAATAAAATTCTTAAAAATGGTACCTCACCTGGAGCCAAAGCGACATAAAAAATGTTGACTTACATATTAATTTAAATTGCGATGGACACAATAATTATCTAACAAGAATGTTTACTACACTTTTTGTTTATTTTGGTACGGTCCATATCGCTATATGATATTTAAGTCGGTTATTTCTAATACCGTGAAAATTCTGTGGAAGAAGGTATTACCATGACGAAAGGCACTCCAAAGTACAGTAATTTTTTTCTCCACAATTTCATCTCTTTGGAAATATTTTCCTCTTCTCAATGTAAAATAAGGTTTTAGTTAGAATGTGATATCGTGAATAGTTACCGAGTCCTACTAAATATAATTTAAAATGTAAACATATATAATTACTCTCGTGAACCTAGTAAAAACGTTTTCCTTGCAACTTAGAAAGATTTTTCTTGTAGGATATTTAGCATGTGGTAAAGAAATCTTTCTTTACAGTAAATAAATTTTGGAAAACGTATGTTTAGTGTTTTTTAGATTTTCCTTTGAAAGTTTGTTTTGAAAATGTTATCAGTTTCTATGTAACAAAGATAATGCTTTCGTCACAAACCTTGTGTTTAAACTACCCTAACTTACTTCACCATAAAGATTTATATTGAATTATATTTAACTCACTCAATTTGAACGAATTGAACGAAAATTTTCTTTCCGTCAAACTTACTTTGCAGTGGCTCATATTGATACTATTTTCTTTAGCAACAACAAACATTTTGCTGTGGCAAAGAAAGTGGTTTTAGAGTGAGGGTACTGGGATTGTTAAGTCCACAACCAACTTGAAACTTCAAATGTTGCGTTGGTGAGATAAAAAACTGATGTTGAAAGAAGTGCCAGACACCACAATGGCGCCACAACCACGGTATTTTTTAAAAACATATTTTGTTTATTTTCCCTTTGTCCGTAGCGGCGTGGCAAACGAAAGTTGGCTCGCTCATCGAATCGATTTCGGATGTTCGCTCCAGAAAGCATTGCGAGACCTTCAGATCTTTGGTTAGCCTCTATCGTAGCTTACAGCGTGCTTTTTTTTGTGATTCACGTTTCACCGTGAGAATTGCCACAGACTGTGTTCAATACGACAGCGCCTGACGTCTGCCACGTCATCACTTGCAGAATCAGCGACGTGCGAGAAGAAAAGACGTATCCTAAACTTTTATCTGCGGATATATTGCATCCGTTGCTACAACACTGCCTTGATAAAATATGTAAACATACACGACACAGAGGAATCACAAATAACTGCATAATAATAGTATGTGTAGTGTATCTATCTTGCTTTTCTGGCATGATTGCTACGGAAAAATTATAGATAGTGTGAAACATTTCGTTAACTTTGAATGGTAAAGCTAATTTCAAAGCAGGTATTTACAAGGGAATTCATAGCTGTAAGGTATCATTTTAAAATATACATTTGAATTTAGTCATTAGTCACACAATGTTGGAAGAGTAAATGCACGCATTACATTGCGGTAAAAATATTATATTAACGGGTTTAGTGGGTATATTTGAGATAAATATTTTCCTTTTAGCATATACGTGTATAAAAAAGAGTAAAATGTACGGTGAAACATGTAGTTTAGTACATGTGACAGAAGCCTAGTTTTACTCTACTTTTAGTTTTTCTTTGGCCGCAGACAGACCCATGCCTAATGTTCACTTTTGTTAATTGACCTCTATGAACCATGGGAACTTCATAGTATGCAAAATGTCTTTAAAGATGTCTGACTTACGCTTAATATAAAAGTGTAATTTTGTTTTCTATTTGCACGGGCATCACTCTGACCACATCTAGGTGAGCATCGATAGGTGCAGTGAGCTCTTTGGATTACTAATCTGAAAGAAGAAGCTCGGGGTTAACACTAAACGAAGGCTGTTAAGAACATAAATTTCCGAGCAGAGTGGAAAGGGAACACGTTCTTGCTAGATTCAGATGAGAAGGACGTGTTGGACGACGCACCTGCCGACGAGGGACCTGGTCGACCATCAACAACCCCGAATCTACTAGAAGGAAGGAAGGAAGGTCGTTGGTATCGCTATCCTGGGCTGATTTGCTGGAGTTTTACCGCTGTCGAAGGAAAATGCGACACTTCGGTAATTTAGAGGCTGTTTCCCCAAACGGCTTACTTTAAGATCGTGCTGAGAGACAACTAGCGTTTCAAGTTACAGTATAATTAACTTCATGAACTTACATTAATTCTTGTTGTGCTGAAATTAGCCCACGAAGGCCCAAATAGAACAATCGAGATAACAATAATTTAAATTCTCGGATCAAAATTTGTATTCCTGAAAGAGTACTGTGATTTAGGTACGTCTGTTCTAGCCGAGCCAAATACGACGAGTCACTCTACTCCTGTACTGCTTGATCTGGTTGGTCGTGTTGGCTATGATTCAAATCATCACGGCCGAACTGCATAAGTTAATTATGGTAGTTTCGGTTAAGTTTCTTTTCCCAGTTACCAGTCAGACAGTTTTCCCTGCCTCGTGTATTTTATTTTTTTCTGTTTACCTGTTTACCTTATATAGAATGTACTATCTTATTATTTTAGTGAGGAAATAGCGACAGTAATCATCAATGTGTCTCTCTGGTATTATTGCTATGTAGTTTAATGGTAGTCACAGCAGTAATAAAAAGCGAATGTGTGATGGTAATTTACCTTATACTGTGGTTTAACCGGCCATCAGTTTCTTCATCTTATCACACAGAGTGTCACTGAAAAAAAAAGTATAGTTCAGGTACTATAATTCTGTTAAAATGTGGACAACAGAACAGTTTGGTTCTCAGTACTATGTGAACTGTTCCTTAGACAATATGTTTTTTATTAGAAACAAAGAGCCTTGTTGCTTTTTCATTCCATATGGTAACTTCTACAGAACAGATCGTTGAAGAAAGTGTCCAGAAGGTACCTACAAGCAAACTGGCTTGCTGTCCCTAATTTAACAGAAGTATGGTATCTTCAAAATTACTTCATTTCTCAGTGAAGCTTATGCGCAGTTTTACTTTCAACAGTAAATAATACTACACATAGTAAAATTTTCACAACTGAAATTTGGTTTTACAAAGTTAGCGTACTCTGTTTATCGTTTAGTACAACGCGGCATTTTATAATCCCTAAACCAAGTAGTTTTTGATTGGCTAATCGTCACCTATGATTTACTAGTAATATTGTTACGAAGATAATAAACCTGACGTCTTTTAAAGACTTTCTAATAAAAATCAAGCTTCTTGAAACAGATGACGTTGATATGTAATATTTAATAAATGACGCCATGAATTAAATACGCTTACCTAATACTTTAGTAATATATTTTCCCTATGTTTAGTACATTCACGTAATTTGCCGAGGGATAAATAATCGACTGAATTATGTATTAAGTTATTCCACCAAGTACGTACTAAAACGAAGTGGTTAATTTTCGAAGAAATTGTATACGCATTAGCTTTCCTTTATTATTTTATTAAACATAACAAAACTTGAAAGGAGGAAACGGGATATTAATTCCTACAAATTATTGTAACATGAACTTGAAGAATTTTGAGATAACTTAACTCACTTACAAGCTACTTTTTATGCGGCAACGCATTGTACTACGCAATTTAATTAGAAATTAATTCATTGTTCTAATTTGTTCTTTATTTTATATTTGGACATTGTACGTACAATCAGATGGATTCGGGCTTATTTGCATTTTACATAATTTCATAGTTTTCAAATTTAGTTTTATTAAATCTTTAGGACGGTGTATGTTACTCTTGGTTATAATTTCCCAAGCTACCGCTTTCACCTCTAATGACTTAATTTCCGCCAAGACATTCTACTTCGCTACCAACATGCCAACACTTTTACGATAAGGTGTCCTGTTGCTGAGAGGTGATTGTCCGACAGTCTTATCCAAGATACACGTCTACATTTTACTACGAGCCTGAAAAATCAATGAAGAAGAATGAAGTGCAGACTAAAGCGGGTACAAGAAATATGGTGAGAACCAAGACGAATTTTTTCCGACGAAGACAGAAGTTGTCCTAGAAGTAGAAAATTTTCCCTCGCCATCCAGAAAAAAAAACAACTGAATAGCCATTACGATAGACACGTTAAATAGCTGTACAAGCTCTGGTTGCATGCAAACGACGGAGTTAATAAAGAAAAATGTTAGGCTGAACTGTTTATTAATACTCGTTTTATTAGATATTTTGACGAAATGGGTTAAGAGAAGATACTATTTTTAATTAAAAAAAATAATAAAAATTCAGGTTTCCTAATATTTTGTAAGAAATTGTCCTTTAGACATAATGGACTATGCAGTATACATTTATCATCATGCGTAGGCCTATAATTTTCACGAAAACAATATTAAATTTAGTTAAAAACGAAAAAAAAAACATATTTAAAGGCAATAGAAATATTGCCATAATGTTGAGTCCTGCGCCAGTAATATTCTTATTTATCAGTCTGCACAATATTGCCCCCCTTCCACGCACACAAAATTTATTATGTAAAAGGTTTAAGCACAGTCTCGAAGCAGTAGGTATTTTTTTTATATTACGGAAGACTATAAGTTCTCGTTGCACTGAAAACCACGCCCCGCTGTTCCCGGCGATGAGCCCCTGAGCTAGGGCAAAGATGTCGCGAGGACGCCATAAATCCCTAACACTCTGGCAGAGCCGGTGCTTGGACGCGTCGTCGGGGCCCTGTTTGCCGTGCTGATCCCGTCGTCATAGCAGCGTCTTCTGCGTGGCGAGCCGCCTGTCTCCTGGGTTATATTATGTTTGAAAATAACGCCCGTATTTCAAATATAATAGTCCATAATATTATACGTTTCAAATACACCGATTTTGTGTATGCGTGTTAAGTAAGTACGGCACTGAGTTTTCAGTCAACGGATATTGTATTATTTATATTACTTTATAACTTATTATGCATACAAAACAAGTTCTTGCCAATTGAAAAACAAAATTGAATTTTTTATTTTTAAAATTTTTTGAAACAGGACATGTCGAATAGTAACATTTTCCATATATCTCGCAAAACTAAGAAATACAGAACTTCGTATATATTTTTTAGTTTGTTACAATTCAAAAATAAATAAATAAACGCTTTTTGTGTGCGTACATTCGCAACACGGATTTAAAACTTTATTATTGTGAACAAATCACTGTAAAAAAATAGATCTGACAAAGTGTATGTTTTTACCGTTAAATTTTTTCTGACTCCAGTATACACACAGGAAAAAAAACAAAGAACTTAACACCTGCGTAAGTTGAGATTTCTATGATGAATAACTCTTATACGAGTATAGTTTTAATGGTGGTTATTTATAGGTACTTCTCAAGGTAAATGATTTGCTACACTTAACTATCCATTCATTTTACACAGGTTGATATACGTTAGAAAAACTGAGTTTTAAAATTATCCATTCAGAATTACCCCTGTGAATCTAGAAATTGGCCTTGGTTTAACTTACGAAAAAAAACTAATTTTCAGTCAAAAATAGATTTAGTAAATATGATGATGAAAATGTATAAATCTGTGCCTAATTATTTCAGATCTTAACATAAGAACTAGAAACTGTATATTAACATAACTATTTTAACAGTATAGGTATTTCACTTCCCTCGCGTTTATTTCACGCTAATGGGCACTAATAAACTAATCAGCTGATTTTGAAAGAACTATAAGCAGATTGTAATGCTTTTATACATTCGAAATAGTAGTTCAGGTCCACAGTTCTGAATATGTAGACTAATATTTATAATATATAATATAAAGGCAGTTAGATGTTATTATTAATTTTGAAGTCTTAAATAAGCTCTATAATTTTTCATTGCATCTGAACCGCAATTGTGTTATTTATTTTATATATATTTTCACAATTTAAATATTAAAAATTAAAATCAACATTTGTGAGAATAATTTTCTCGTATGTAAAATTACGTAACTAAACAAGTTTATTAGGTAATATTTACTTTTTTTTTCTCTTAGGAAAATTTATTTAATTTACTAGCCCAACAGTATAAATAAATATTACTTCAAAAATAATTTACGTTAACGTATAATGTAACTTCTTGATATTTTTGTCACTGCGGAAGAATAAAGAATCAGCAGCTTCATCCAAATACGCATAGCTAAATGGAACAATTTCAGGATGAGGTACAAAAACATAAAACATGTTACAGAGAAACCTGTGATTTGTTACAGTCTCACTATGAACTTGCGTAAGTTTATTGCTGTGAGGAACAAGAAAACAGAATGCAAACTTAGTAGTGCATGGAAAAACGAGATGGGAGTGGCAGAGCGGAAATTTTGCGCAGGGCGACACTTAAGTTAGCGCCTGCTCTAACACTTCGCAAATGCGAGCAGAAGATACAGTTGTCTGGTGTGGCCCGAGAGACATCTTTAGACGGAAGATTTTTTTTCCTCGTCGGCCATTCTACCTCGCACTAAACTCCGGTCTCATTATCCTATTCCTGTATTCCCTTTTGCTCCTGTTCGTCGTTCTCTTTGCCGGATATCGTGGATTCTGCTTGGCGATGGATTTGCAAATTGTTCTCGACATTAAACGATCTACCTTAGCAAACACTTATTGTACATTAAATTACGAGCTACGTTAACTACTGGCGACTTACGTATGCACTTTTTTTCTTAAGACCAACCGAAATGTGTTTACCTGCAGACCGCAACGTCAGATGTGAATTCATGTATTGAAATACTTGAAAATGTTCCTGAGAAACCAGTGTTCGACAATTACCGAGCAAACGTACAAGACTTAGGGACAGTTTCACCAACCATGTTTAAGCGATCTAATCTCGATTAGTCGGCACTTAATCTCGATCATACATGTTTTGGGTTTCACCAAGCAGTTAAAATCGATTTTCTCGTCTTAGGTGATATTAAATATTAATTGTTCGAGTTTGGCCGGGTAACTTGACTAATCTCGCTTAAGTTCAAAATTAAATATCGCGAGAGCTGCACAATTTGGTATTTTAAGACAATACAGATGATGAAGACTTTATTCCTGTGTATCGGCCTCGTCAGATTAGAGAAAGAAATCATTATTTTGACGAATATGTTGATACATTTTGAGGTTAATGAAAATACACGGACGAAAAAAAAATTCAACAGTAGTGTGTAGATAAACATTAAATGATACACTATTTGCCTTTACAGCAATAAAATAACGTAACTATATTTACTGGACCATCTTCCCCTGGTGTTTCTTTCTGGCTTTGCTCCAAAGTCACCCAGGGGTGCCTAGCCCCCCACCCCCTAGATGGTACGACGCAAACACTCCTCCCTCCCCCTCAAGAACGTTGTAACAAAGTTTCCAAATGAAATAATTTAATGACGCTGTTTACTTTAGCTGTTTACTGCATAAATAATAAACAAACATGCATCCGGTAATCTCCGACAAGTGTTCGGGTATTTCCGACACAATTAAGGCAACTCAGCTCACACAACCAATCGTGCAGCCAAGTTTAACTAATCTCTGGTAACTTAAACTCGCTGTGTTGTTGGTGGGACGTACCTTTAACTTAAACTCAATTTTAACTCTTCATCGAGTTTTGTTAATCTCGCTTTGTGGCAAACTTAATCTTCGTTTGTGAAACCGGCTCTTAATATTTTGTTTGTTGAATTTTATAAAGAATGGTTACAAGTTATTTGTTAACAAATTGTTGATACGCTCCAATACGTTCTCATATTGACAACTTTCAAAGTTAGTAGGTTAATATCTGGACCATATAAACACGAAAATGTCATGGTTTTTACTTAATAAATCTTTGGTAATAATATTTATTAAAAATTTAAGTGAGTATATAATTGAATTGATGTGTTGTAGGAGTCTTTCACAGTTGGTTTCTGCATAAAATTTTCTCTTCATACAAAAGAGCTCTCCATAACTATTCAATATGTGATGTGTTTTTTAATTCTTAAATAAATAATCAATGCATTGAAAGTGTTTTTCGGTTTGTTTATGTTTGAAGATTCGTTTTCTGAAACACTAGTAATGTTGGCTTTTATAATAAATAAATATATATATATATATATATATATATATATATATATATATATAATATTTGTGGTTACTCTGTCAAACATGCTCTCATTGTGACATCGGTTAGTTACGTATACCAATCAGCATAGTGTTTTTACATTGCAACAATACACTTACTCGTATTATTAGTTGTGACGTCTATCAATATCAAATGAATATTTAAGTTAAATAATGTCGCAATGTTGGTATTATTTAAACTTATTAAATGTATAAAATAAATTAATTCGTTACATTAAATTTCAAATCTTCGAGCATACGTGATGATGGTGCTTTAAGTTATAATTCAAAGTTGGTTGGCTAGTTGTATGTGGCAAATAATTATGTAACATATTTCCGACAAGAAAATTAACGAAGTAATTAGAAATTTGTTAAAACAACCGACAGAGAAGTGGTTATTAAGGGACAAAATACCCCGCATCGAAATAAATGGTAAACCATTCTGGAGTCAAATAGTTTACTCAGTATACCTCTCCTCAGCAAATAATTGCTAGTAATTTTGTTGAAAAAGTAGTTTGGCAGAATCGCTGATTATTGTTCATATATGTAGAGATTCAATAATATGTAATTTTTATGTAATGATTAATGAATAATTCATATCTAGCGTCTATTAATACATTCAAGACATGACGCCGCCTGACTGAAAATATGTGTTATAGAACAAGTAAGTTGATACAAATGTGTCCTGAACATCTCATACACCTAAGTACGAGAGCCTTGATGTTACCAGTAGCACTAAGCAAATTTATTGAGAAATAAAGGGTGTAAACAAAGCTGTCTTTTGAATAATAACTTCGGGAGCCTTGTAGTAAAGTGAACTTGTGCGTATGGTAACCAGTTGTTACTGGAAATCAAAAGTGAGCACTACTTTCAGAAGTTATATGCATCTCTACAGTCTATAAATTTAGAATAAAATACCTCATTCTATTGCATTTGTCGTAATTATTTATATGAGCATATGGTGTAAAACCGTTTTACAGTTTAGTTACACAATTTTCATCATAATTTAAATATTTTAAAAACGCAGTTTCGCAATTATTTAAAAAATGCAGATTCATTATATTAAATACTAGCTGTCCCGTTGCAGCTTAGCCGCGTGTACTATAGAATAGAGTAACTTATTTTTGATTACGTATTAATTGACGGTGTTACTATTTTCTCTGTATATATGCAAAATATGGAATATGAAGCTAGCTGTTAAAAAATACAACAAATACAAACAGCTTTATCCACTTCGCTGAACGTACTTTAATTGTAGAATCTCTTTACTTTTAATTTATCTTTATTTCTCTATGGTACTCTATGACTGACTTTTGTAGAGCAAAAAACATATCGATTGCCACTTTTGAGTTCTTTCTCCGTGGTCAATATTCACTTTTTGGGAGTTCTGAAACATTTTACTACTTTTCACACCCGTAATTTTCGAATTTCTAAAAATCCTGAGTTGAGTTTTTAGGTAGGCCTATTTACGTAAGCTTTATTTTAAAGCAAAAACCAGCTCAATATCTCAAATTGTTTTGGAGGTACGGATCATTTCTTGGAAACGCGTTTTATTTTTTACCAGCTTTCAAGTACGAATATTGAAGAATCCTGAAATCATTTTAGGTACTTACGTAAGCTTCATTTTAAAGAGATAACAAGGAGATAAGGAATATTAAATGAAAACACGTTTAATTTTTTTACCGAATTTCAAGGAAAATTTTTGAAAAATCCTAAAACGACATTTTAGACATTTGCATGAGCACCGTTCTGATGCAAAGATCACCTCGATATATTAAGTGATTAAAGATAAATAGAGGATTTATCGAAAATATATTTAACGGCTCTTCACTAATTTAATTTCCGAATTTCGAAAAATTAAAAAATTATTAAATATGCATTTGCTGAGGCAACGTTCTGAAGTAGAAATATTAACAATATATCATCAGGTTAGAGAGTTATCGAGAATTTCGCGAAAATACGTATTGCCCCCTTTCAACCCTTTAATTTTCTATTTTCGAAAAATCCTTTCTTAGTAGATGCATACGCCGTGAGGGTAAGCTACGTTGAAAATTTCACGTTTATAGGTTCATGCGATTTTGGCTGTGTGTTTGATGAATGAGTGGGGCACTTCATTTTATATGTAGAGATTAACTATAACAACAGCGTTTTGTCTCAATAATGGGACAATTGATAATCTATATTTTTAACAAATCTAAGATAAGGTGTACGATAGTTTTAGTCTTAAAATATCCACGAAAAAGGAATATCACTCTCATTGACTTGAATCTGGTCATAAGGCAGAGAGTTATTATATATATATATATACATATATATAGTTAGTATAGAGCGGTAATGTGTGTATGAGCGAGGTAGATAAATAGAGGAAATGGCGGGGACGTATTTAGATCAATGCAAGGTCTTCGGTGCAAGTGAGGATGATATGAGGTAAGTATGGAGCACCGACCGATTTCAAGGGCTCGAGAAACGAGATTACCTTGAAAAAACATGTCAGCCAACTACCAAGTTTCCCACATGTGCGACACCACAGGGAATTGAACTTGGACCACTTTGATGGAAGGCAAGTCGTCTGAACACTAACCACAATGGCAACTCCATTTGTAAAGTTTTCAAAAGAATGTGATAATATTTCTGAAACAAAAATATTTGAAAAACGCTAAATGGGGGAAAATTACTTTACAGGGAATTATGTGGGTTTTAAATATATTAGGGTTAACTGTGCTGCCTGTGTATCCTGTTTTGCATCCCACGTTTTCCAAAGCATAATTTGATTTGGTAGAAACCTTCGTGGGCGCATATACAACTTACTAACAGTTTTTTTGATAAAGTTAAATTTTTCGGGTACCCCATTTTGCCCCTGTACTCAATTTTGACCCCCTCCCTCCAAAAATGTGTATTTTTTTCGGCTGAAAACTTTGCAGACGAATGCACAATTCACCAAAGTTTTTTAGCTTTTGCCCCAAAGTTTTTGGGTGTCTCTTTCCGTCCCTCTAATCCGTTTTGCCCCCCTGCTCCTCCCATCCAAATTGTTAGAAACATTCGCGGGCTCACGCAAAAGTTTATTTGTTAACTACACTTTTTTTTTGGTATGAATTTCTGTCCCGCTTTCCATTATGCCCCCCCCCCCCCCAATTTTTTTGCAGAAATTTCATCGTAATCGGATGACTGGTATAGAACCGCATAGAAGACGAACAAACAGACTATACAAGCCATCAGTCAGTTTATTATTCGTAATAACGTACATTTATTCAATTGAAGGACCTCTTTGTACTCCAGATGAATTGCTCGGCCATTAAGTGTTAGGATAACGAAGCTGCAGGTTGAGTTGACACTGCAGCAGGATATGTATATGTAGCTAAAAACTGTCCTGAGACTATCACTGCCCCTCTTAATTACTGTCCCGGGCCTTATTTTTAGTCATAGAATAATAGATTATGAGAGAGTATTCAGATGGTATAATTAAGGGCAGGAAATCTACGCGGATTCAATGACCTGCATGTTTGAATCAACTATCCTGTACGTACTCAAGCCATAACCATTTGTCTATTATATTCTACTCTGTGAAACAGTCGACAATGAACGAATTGACGGTGCCTGAGTATGCATATAGTACAATGACTTATGTCCTGCAGGTTATTGAATTCGCGAAATTTTCCTGTCCCTAGGTATAAGTAATATACGTGGTATGATGTCTCATCTCGAGCAAGACCATTAATGACTGAGCCTTCAATGCGTACCTTCCAAAGTTCATTAAAAAAAGAAAATATTCCGTCACTGGCCACGTAAAGGATGTATACCCATACGTAGAGATAGGAAGTTACGCGAAAACATTTTTGCAGCACTTTGTTTTAGTGCCTTACGTGCGCACCTGCATCTCGGTTTTGTGATTAGTGATTGGATGCCGTAACACCCAGCGTCTTGAGGTTAAACCCACAAATCTCAGACGTGATGTGTCGCAGTTCTCCGTATACTAATTGGCACAGTTGAGCTGCAGGTGTGCACGTAAGGCACTGCAACAAAGTGGGGCAAAAATCTTTTCACCAGAAATTCCTGTCCCTATCCATATGTAAAGATGTAAAGGGCCAAGATTCCCGGAAATTTCACGGATTCAACTTACGAGAGATTGGATTTCTAAGTCATGTATATATGTTGGCATTATTTTCGATCGGGTCATTGTTTATTAAACGTGTTCTTGAAGATTCCGAACCAATAGCGGACATGCATAAATACACTCATGGACTCCCGCTCTATATCGTCAAATGTTCAAATGCTCGCTCACTGGAGCAGCAGCCAATGTACAAGTATCTGAGGACATAGTGTACACAGGACTGTGCAGTCCAGTCTGCTGGTCCTTGAACCCGCGAAATATCCGGACTTTAATGATTGCAGAACGTTAACTGCCCTAAAAAATACTTCTCTGTGGCTGTACCAGTTTTTTTATCGTCTGCTTTGAAAGGTTTACGTTAGCCTCTCCACCCACCCCCACCAAGTATTGAGAGTTATATTCTCAGTATAAAAACTGAGATAATTATTATTCGCATTTACGTAGGCTACATTCTGAAGCAAAACATATCTCAGTATCTCTACTGGTTTGGTAGATTTCATGGGGTAAATAAAACCTAATATTACGTATTTCCACTTCTTACGTGATCGAATAACGCAAAATCTTACCGTCACAGTTTAAACATTTGTATAATGTCTAATTGAGGTGAAAATCACTACGATAACCCTTTGAGTCAAAGCGTAATCGACGATTAATTAAATTTTTTTCTTAATCCACTACAGTCCTATGATTTCGGATTTTGAAAATTTCTGAAAAATGTTTACGGACATTTATGTATTCATCATCATAAAACTAAGAACAACTCTATAACTCGACGGGTTTAATAGCACTCGTGGATTTATGTAAAACATTTCACCCCCTTAGGATTGAAAGAATTTTGAATAAAAAAATAATAAATAAATAAAATGGTCGTCTCATTTAAGTGGAAACAGTAACGTTTGCTCGTTTATTTAAAAATATTTAGACGATTAATTGAGAACACTTTTCATCCCGTTTCATAAATTTTCACCTCCTTAGGTGCCACATTTCGAAAGAAATCTATAAACTACATTTCTAGTATTTAAGTTAGCAATAATCTTAAGCAAAAATCACGTTAATGTCGAAAAAATCAGTGATATATATATATCACGAATCGAAAATATATTTTACCTTGTTTTTTACATCTTTGGAGTCGAATTCGGAAAGTTTCCTGAAATATATTTTCGGTCATTACGTAAACATCATTCTGAAGCAAACATCACGTCGATATCTCAACCTGTTCGATAGTTATGGGAGAATAATCGAAAATACATTTTAAGTCTTTTCACCCCCTAAATTAAATACTTTCGTAACGTCTCGAAGCCTGTGTTATATGTTTGTATACGTGTCTAATTGTAGTAAAATTAATGACAATATCCTATTGGGCCCGAACTGTACAGATGAATAATAAAAATCACATTTCTCCTCTCTTTACTCTTTGGGAAAAGAATTTAGAAAATTGGATATACTGCTATTTCGGAATTCATATCAATATAATTTTGAAGTTAAAAGCAACTCTGTGTCACGAAGGGTTTGATAGCTATAGATAATTAATCGAAAACACATTCCAGGTCTTGTCACCTCCT
This sequence comes from Medauroidea extradentata, assembly GCA_003012365.1. Lineage (NCBI taxonomy): Eukaryota > Metazoa > Arthropoda > Insecta > Phasmatodea > Phasmatidae > Medauroidea > Medauroidea extradentata. The sequence continues at coordinate 69,913 of PNEQ01011251.1, read as the reverse complement.
AAGAGACGGAATTTCGAAATACCCTTGTATCTCACTTTAGACAACTTAACTGCTGTCTCTTGGACGTGATAAACACGACAATAGCACGTTGAGTTGAGATTTTATCAACGATTAATTAAAAAAACATTTAATCACTTTTCACCCCTTTTCACCTACCTTACGTGGAGAATTCCAAAAATTCCTGTAATAAATTTTGAGGAATTTTAGTAACCATCAATCTTAAACAAAAATCACGTCGCTACATAAAAATCAGTGTCGTCGATATATATCGATTGTGAATCAAAACACATGTTAGCTTTTATTTTAGCTTTTATTTTACCTCTTCAGGGCCGAATTCAGAAATATATTGAAATGGTATTTTTGATATTTACATAATCACTAGAGCCACAATTTTTTGGCGAAAAGATTTTTGCAACATTTCGTTTCAATGTGTTATGTGCACAGCTGCGGCTCTGCTACATCGTCTGTGATTGGCTGATTTTGCTCTCACTTTCCTTGGAAAATTACAGACGTACGGAGTCACAATAATATTCTTCTGATTGGTGCAGTCAAATGAGAGACATGTCTGAACATAGACACGCTGCCAATAACCTTGGAACAGCACTGCCGATGTGCACGTGAGTCACTGGAACAAAGTGAGGCAAAAATCTTTTCGCGACAAAGTCGTGGCCCTAATAATCACTCTAAGGCAAAGAGCACTCCGATTTCTCGATTGGTTCGATAAATGTGGAAGAATATCGAAAACACATTTTACGTATTTTTACCCCTTTAAACAAAAAATTTCGAAACTTCTTGGAGTCCTGTCATAGTAATTTTTATACGTAACCATTTGAAGTAATAATCACGACGCTAGCTAATTGTGTTCTAGTGATATAGACGTTTCATAAAATACATATTCATATTTCCGCCCTTTTTACTGCTTGAGGCTCGAATTTCGAAAAAAAAAAGTCGTAAAACTGGTTATTGGATAGTTACGTAAGCAACACAAAATTTCCTCGATTCTAGGTCCAGGGGTTTGTCAGTCAGGTCAAGGTGTATGTATGTGTGTGTGTCTACCAACACAGTACCTGCTGATAACTCAGTATGGCGGAGTGTATGTGAATATGTGTGGTAGATTCACAATATTTCTCCCCGCACGGAGGAATGATGCGCCGAAAAAAAAGTAACCAAAAATAAATACCATATGACCTTATTTAGAAAATTATGCCTTGATTGTATATTTATCGTCTTTTCAACCTTGCAGAATATCCTTTGTTGTACTGCTGGGTTTGAGATTTAAATTTAACAGAACCCTACACATTCATTTTACGTTTTTTCAAGAAATTACTTAATGCATTAGCAACAAAACTTATAAAATTCCACAGTTATTAACTGCGTTATTTCACATAAAAATAATCATAGGGGTGCAATATGTTCCAATGATAAATTGAACCTGATCACATCGTTTTTACTATGGTGTTAAAATTATACGAATAAATAAAATATATTTATTAGTATTTAATATGCACCTTTTAACTACTAAAGCCGTACTATCAAAATAAAATAAGGAATGCATTAAAAATAGGACACTGAAATGTCTTGGACAAACTTATCTTTGCGCGACTTATCTTCAGTCATACTTTATAAAAAGTGTTCATAAAAAATACACGAAGTCTGCAGGTTTTTCCATGGAAAAATCAAAGGCGGCCTTTAGTCGAAAATGCATCAGAAAATCTCAAATCTGTTCTGTGTTATTTGCGTTACTTTAGGTGTGTAACGCCTCTTGGATGAATTTTTATGTTAATGGTGAGCTTCGTGTGTTCCGTTTAGACTTTATCGAGGAATAGTTGAATTGAATTTTCATGTTCTTAACGTCCTGTATACAGCACGAAAGCGGCGTTGATTTATATGGTCTAATATTTCGAGCATTGTTCGAGAAAAAAAGATATGAACCTTGCAGTAACTGTGGGGTTGTGCTAGGATCGTAATGGTGGCAAGACACGTAACAGTACCTTTCGGAGACTAACTTCCAAGGTTTCATGGGTAACAAACCGGCGATGATAAAAAAGGAAACAGTTCCATTGTTTGTATCATTTTTATTTATATGTGTTCATAAATCAGTCAACTAACCTATCTCTGTTTGGATATACAGGAGGGGGGGGGAGATGAGGAAGTTAAATAACCTTCTTGTGGATCTTAAGGTTGTAGATTCAGTACCCAATTTATTATTTTTCCTTCATCTTATGCGGATTGGGATTAGTTTTAGTTTAGATTGGCGTGTATTTACATCAGAATTGTTAAAACAAAACATTATTAATATTACTAATATTATTAATAATATTAGTTATAAACTGAAATTAATTACGATCTAAGGTTGCATGTAGTCCAATATGAAATTTGATAGTACAATATAATTTTTCTATCAGAAAATGCAGTAAAATAACGGTGGGTATAACTGACGTTTATATTTCGGTTTTGTACAGCTAAACAGCATAAGTTGTACGGGATGTGACAACATGACTTCCATTTTAACACGGCAATAAAACCCTTTATGCGAATCAGAAATTTTCCAATTTAATTTTTAGTATGTAGGTACATATGTGAAGTTTGGTTTTACACAGTTTCGAAAATCAAATCAGGCAGGTAACGTACCCCATCCCCATTATCTATTCGCTGAGTAAGCCGATTTCTGACGTTTCTTATGACACCAGCATAGCAGTGGGTAAGTTGGCCATTTCGCCCGGATGTTGGCCTTCAGGACGTGTAGGGTCCTTGGACGGTTGACGTAAACGAGGGATATCAAGTGCAAAAAAATAATCATAAGGAACCAAATCGGGGGAGCAGACTGGCCACTTCAAATAGCTATTTATTGAGATGAGGCACTCCAGGAAGTGTTCCCTCACAGTCGTCGATGCTCCAGACGTGTGGGACTTTGCTACGTCTTGATGGAACCAAATGTTCCCTAAGTCATGCTTATCAAGTTGCGCGGGAAAAAAAAATTCTTACATGTTCAGTGTTTCTCACTGTTCCAACGCATGATGGCGATTGGCAGCAGTGGAGGACAAAACTTTACACCCAAGTCTCTCGAATGAGACCATTCCTGCCCCGCTAAGTCATCTACAGCCTGAATGTCGCGCATTTCCAAACAGGTAATTATGTTGCCGCACCCTGTATAGCATCAGCTTCATACCAGAACCCTATAATGTAACCTGCTGGCATCAATAACCTCGGGCAGCCAAGACGCGGCCAAGATATGTTGTATCAAATAAGCCACTTAGGCCGACTAATAAGTCTATGATAACGATTTGAATCTGGCAATTGCTGAAAATCAGACTTCCACTAACACAATATTACATTGCAGTGCGACCAGTTGTGTATAAAAAGGCGAGCTCTTCGAAGTATGAATCACGATGCGCTATTTTTGGTAACAAGTCGACGTTTTTCTGCTACGATGAAAATATTTTCCGTGTTCATTTGCAGTGTCTATGAAGCGAGTAGAACCTTTAGCAGTGAATACGACGACACGCATAATCAAAGACTGGAATAATTAGGAGTCATGCTTGCAATGCCCTACGACCTCGCCGATGTTATTGCGACAAGCGTACAGTAGGCTGCGCGGTGCACAAATAACATTGCTCTTCTTTTTTTTTTTTTTTTTGTATTCGTGCAGAACGAGCTAAACTGTTTGCTCACCAAGACTCTTGGTGTGAATCTGAGTATTAACTACAAAACATAAGTGAAATTCCTTGCCTGTCATGGTTACCTGACCTGCCCTTCAAAAATGGGAGTAACTGGGCTACAGGTAATTTGACTTCGTCTTGAACAACGGCGATAACCCTCGGCCAACTGCATTGCCAATAGATGTAATCTGCTTCTTACAGTGTTGCACATTATGTCTTCATTCTATCATCTTGGTTGCTCGATGAGCGTGCACAGAAAACTTAATCAAATTGTATGGTCTACGGTTTTTTTTTTGTGAATGACTGTAAACGGCACTGAACTTCCAAAGTGTGTGTAATATAAATTTATAACTTACGGAACAACTGAAGTCAGTACGTGTTTTATGTGGCAAACCATTAATTTGTACCAAAACCAAACCTATTAAAAAAATAATATTCCGTACAAGAAAACGTTGTTTTAAAATATTGATCGTGAATATTTCCTGCTGCAACTATCAAATTCATAGCAGCACAAAATATAAAAGGTACATTTCATATTTTTTAGTTCTTGTCTTTTAAAAAGTATGGAGATCCGGGTTAGATTCCTGGCGGCGTCGGTCCCCGGATCTTTGCATGTGGGAATCGTGCCGGACGATGCCGTTGTTCGACGGGTTTTCTCCGGGAAATCCCGTTTCCCCCCCGCTCTTATCATTCCGGTGTTGCTCCATACTAACATCATGTCACCCCTCACCGGCGCTAAAGACCTCGATGAAAAGCGCTGAATAAAATCCCTCACGCACTTACTTAATAACATGCAAATATATGTATATGAAAACTGTATTTTTACTTGCCTAAGTGCAAAGCAGAAACTACTGTATACTAATTCTGTTATCACAAACATTAATATGCTTCGAGTAGTGGTTCGAGTTGTAAACGGTTGATCGGAAAATTCTGACGTGGATTCTCGTGTGACGAGTGAAGCAGACTCTGTCGAAGATGGAAGTCTCTCTTTGGAGTGGGTTCCGTTCCGTCGTCTTCATTCTACAAGTGTCCTACGACTATATCTTATTATGTCATCCGTTACTGTGGTTTGCCGGAATAACATGTTTGTTATTCAGATAAGGCCAGCCACATTCTATAAACGCCAGTCTCTTTCCACCCATGTTGCCGGCGTGTCTAAAAGTTTTTGTAAAAATAGTGGGAATTTGAAGTGATTGTATTTCACAACCTTAAGGGCGATGGTGCACAGAAATTTTAATTCCTATTGTTTTTTTTTTTTTTTTTTTTCGCTATAAACCTTTCTGAAGGCGTATCAAATTTTCTGATATTTCATGATCTGCACCTATTTACATTGTCAGATAAAAATTTATTTGCGTACTTACTGACATATTTCGGAAGAAATTTAATAACATATTTTTTTCTTCCAAAACTTTCAGATATTATAGAAGGAATTTTTTCCTTATCAATGCAAATGACAAAGTAAATTAACACTTATTGATAATATATTGTGTACGGTCGTGTACTATTCCCAATAAATTACTGTTCATTTCCATGAAAATATCAACCTTATTATGTTTTCGTGGTTCATTTGCAATGTGTGGTTCATATTGCTTCGCAATGTTAAAAATAATCGCACTGCAAATATGATGAACCGTTTGATATAATTTAAAAAAGGAATTCAATAAAAATAGACGCTGCTCTCTATTACAAGCGCTACTGATATTTCAGAGTTGCGTGATATATTCGTGACAATCCAGTAAATCATAAATTCCGTAATTCTAGTTTCACCAATTAGTTCCGATGGCTATTCCTAAAATGTCAATAATACCGATCATATCTGGAACAGACAAAATAAAATTCCGTAAAGTAATATTTTCAATGATATAATTTAGCCTGTCATAAATTTATAACTTACAGTAACATTCCTTTTTCATATAAATATCTCTGCTGTACATCCATAAATAACAGAACAGTTAAAATGTAAAAAACATGTTTTCTTATTTAGATAATACGGGGAAAAACTAGACACATACAGAGTTTAATGTATTTCCAATATAAGTTCTACTTTAATTGAAATCGTTATAATGGTTTCTTAATTTATTAATAAATAGTTGTGTTTGGTTTAACACGTTGGTTAAATAGATCAATATAGTTGAATTATCAATTCACTCACCATATTAAAACGTTATTAAAATAACCGAAAAAAATGTCACAAATACATCAGTAGTGAATGAGTTAATTATGATTTTATGTTGCATCTGAGATTTGCGTTAATACCCCTTACCTGTTATGCGAACAAATTTTAAAGGAACATACCCAAACAAGTATATATATTAAAAAATAACTACTTTATAGTGTACACATGCTTGACACAGGTGATTACCACTTTTCTTCGAGATAGCTTAAAAACTTTTTTTTAAAATGACTATAATGCTGTTTGTAGCACGTCATAATAGAATGGACGGAGTTGTTACATCACGTGCGTTAAAATCTCATTACTGTTTTTTTCTAATAATCACCGGTCGAATTAATTTCGTTCCATGCATCATATTAATGCCATGCTATCATATTTGTACCTATACTTTACAAAAACAATGATACTGTAAGACTACAACAAATTGTGTCTAACGTGTTCACAAAAATCAAACATCTGGATAATCCTGTAATGCGTTTGTAGAAGTAATACGTTCCAGTGATAAATGTGATGAAAACTAATACTGCTAAATATTCGTCCTATGCATTCATTTGAGAGAGGTTGAGACGCTTTCAAAAAGTTCGAATCGTGACAGTTACATCGCTGAAAGCTGTCATCATGCAGTCTGCCAGAGAGAATAAAGCTCACGCGCTGGAACCGCATTGGGAGAAACTAATAAAACTTTATCGTCGTTTTATAACCCAGTGACACGATATCAAGGAACAATGCTGCTACCAGCCGACAGATTATATTTTTATTTTCGAAACAGGTTTTTGTTTTAAATGACAAGAACATTTTTGTTCCACAACGTGATTTGGTTACACCGATAACATTAGTAGAACTACTATGTCCATTTAATAAAGGACATTTTTGTAAGCCTGCAAATAGCACGTACCTCGAATTGTGTGGCAGGTGCAAAGGCCGAGTTTTTGTACTCGAAAAATTTAGTTGTTGAAGACCAGTGAATTCGACCTTTTTATAATAGCGATATAGTTTATAGTTCTTGACATCCAGTGCATGGTTTATATACCAATAATTGAAAATATTTTATATTGCATAGTATCTTAAGGGGTATGGAAAGGCACGATGTTTAGCGAACGACTGGAATACTTAATCGTCGATTAAATCTAAACTACTCATCCTGGGATTTTTTCGCTGAGTAGATATCATGTTAGCGAACGTTTATTTATAAAGCACTGGGCAGTACTATGCTTTGCTTTCGAGTAAACAATTAAAAACTGTATTTAAATAAATAAGAGATTGAAACCACAAAATCCATAACAATGGAAAACGGTAATTTATATAATTTTTCGTATGATAGTGTCTAGGACTGTACAGCAAACAAAATGCAAAACTATTTGCGTTTAGATTTTAAAATAATTTTAACATCCGTAAACCACTCGCGCTGAAGTTTTCGGAGAGTAACATTATTTTTAAATATGTGTGAGGGATATGACACAGATCATAATCGGGTGGTGCACAATCGTGTTGCATCCACATGTTCATGCGAACATACCAAGGTACATCTTCCAGTAATTGAGGTAGTAAGTTGTGCAGAAAGTTTGCGTAAACTTGCCCAGCCAAGCGACCTTAAAAATATATAGACCAATGACGTGATCGCCGACAATGCCGCACCAACAATTAACGAACCACGGATGTTGAAATGGTACGCTGAAAAAAGAGTACAGTTGCAGGTACCATACTTTTGTTGAAGTAGGGACAACAAAACAGTTGGGTTGTTGGTACTACTCTGGACAGTTCCTTCAACAATCTGTTTTGTAGAACAAACAAAAAGTATTGATGCTTTTACACACCAGATGGTAACTTCTACAAAACAGATTGTTGAAGGAACTGTCCAGAGTAGTACCAACAACCAAACTGTTTTGCTGTCCCTATTTTAACAAAAGTATGGTACCTGCAACTATACTCTTTTTCCAGTGTACTGTTCTCATCCATCTGTCATTTGCCCAATAATGCATGTCATGCCTGTTCACATTTCCCGTATTTGAGAAGTTAGATTGTTTGGAAAAGAGCACATGACCCAAAAAAGAAACATCTGTGCTAATTTGTCTACGAATCCAATCACAAACATTTTAGCATTTAAGAATTCATTGCCGTACAAATCCTGATGTAATGACATACGACACGGATGGAACTTGTGTTGATGTAAGATTCTTAATACAGATCGCTGACTAATTTCACTCTTTCTATTTGCCTGCTGCTCGCATGTGGATTTAGTGCAGCAAAAGCTACGATAGCAGCCGCATTGTGTTTATTCACAATCGGTTGCCGTCTAACTCGTGTTTGTTTCACTGTACCGTGGCGACAGAAATGGTCAGCTAATCACTTAAAAGCCGTGTGTGATATTTGTTGCCTATGAGGATAACGAGCCGCATACAAATCCGGGGCGTTTCTGTAATTTTTACGGCATTCCCCCAAGAACATCAACACATGAAATTATACTTGAAAATCGTTCATTCCTTAAACAAAACCGAATTATCTACCAGCCAGTTTGACTCAGGACGACAATTTCACTCGGCGTATGTGCATGAGCAGAATTTAACACCGTACCCATGTAGTTACAAAAGTTCCTATTTTCCTACTTCTTTGATGAAACATTTAGTTTTCCTTTCTCGCTAGCCGAGGGAGTTTCGTGTAGGTGGTACATTACAAATGCAGTTATTTCTCTCCCATCTTGGTCTCACCACTCTTGTATTCCATTTGCAGTGCTCCTCTACTCAGTGATTTAAATATTAATTAGTGCTTTTTTTTCCCCAAGAGCTTTGTGGGTGCTGCATCTCAGCGAGTGTAATTTTGCTTAAATATACTTAAAATACGATATGACCAATATTAAATAAAATAATTGCAATTGATAAATCTATTTTACCAATTAAAATTAATTAAAATTATAAACATATAAAATAAATTTTATTAAAAATACAGCAAAATGTAAACGATCTGGTAAGTACCAAAGCAAATTTTCAATAACCTGAATTACTTAAGTACAGTATGTACTCGAACAAATTAAATTAAACACCATAAATAGAATATCTTAGTACCAATGAAGCGTTTTTCATGAAAATACGAATTTTTTACTGTATATCGGCTAATGTAATATGTAAAGTAGTATTGTGCAGCTGAGAGTAAGGCCTACGCTCCTACGAATAAGGCCGTGGTGTGTTGAGTTGCCGTGCCTGATACACCTGACTACTACACTTGTATTTGATCGTAATTCAACATACACTGAAACCATATACGTCAACTCCGAGAAACTAAACACTGTCAACCTGTCCGTCCACTACGACATACCTTCCCTTGGGCATTACCATTGCCATTTGTGGGTAAGCTGTGAAAGTAATAAATTTGGCTTTGAAAATATATTAACTGTAATTGTTCTTAGCTGCCACACTTAAGGGGGATCAGAAGCCTAACCGCTATTTTTAAATAGTGAAAATTATGATGCATTTAAATTGGCCTAAAAACGATCTATAACGTTTTATGCTTCGACATGGCAGAGGGAATAGTTTCCTACATTGTTTATAATTGGCACTATTTGACTATTATTGCTTATACTATACAATTGAACCTCCGTAGAAAAAAAAATACTTTCTTCCTCCCGAGGGTTACTAATAAAACCAGGAAAGATGGTGAAGGTGTGAAAATTGTGTAACGCTTAAGAAGTTAATATCTGTGCCATGTCAGGCGGGAAATTTTAATGAATCTCATTGTATTTACCGTACAGCGAAAATTGAAGAATTCAAACATGGCAGGTACAGGTACTCCTTAAGCGTTTATAATTTATTTTGCGTACATGCGGTATGTAGCAATCGTTTCAATATGTTCTGTTTTGTTATGATGAACAAGAGTTTTTAAAAATGTGTGTTTTTGACAAGTAGATTTTTGTCTTTACTTATACCATACGAGCTACGATTGCAGAAAATGCCTCATGGTTTGAAAAGTTTTCCCCACAATATAAGTATAACGGGTTGAAAGAACCAGACTCAACCTCGCAAAATTGCTCAAAATACAGAGCGTTTTCAGCTTATGATGGAAAATATGCAGCTTCCGTTGATGGTTTTTGGCAAAGAAGGAAATGTAGAATCAACGGTTTGTTTAGCTAGAAGAAATATTCACACAATAAACTGTATTATATTTGTTCGTACATTAAAATTTTCAGAAAATATATTACATTTATATTTATGTTTGTTTTTATTTGTTCTGTAATAGGTTATCGGATAATGTAAATGTTATACAATACATTAAATAACACGGAAGCATGTGGATTTTGTGTAAATTTACAGAAATAAATAGGGAAAATTAAAATGAAGGATCACAGAATGATAAATTGGATAATATTTCCTGAAAATGTATAGAGCCTTAATTAGATCACATGTGGGATCGGAGCGTTTGTACACGTGGACATTAAGAGGGCGTGGTATATAATTCAACGCTAAAGGCACTAATCTATAACTGTAGTTTTCTTGAGGCAAATTTGCGAAAAATTAAACAAAGGCAATTTTAAATAACAGTTTTAGCAAACGTTTTAAACAAAATTATTTCCAGTGTTACGAACTTCTGAGGCACAATCTGTGACGCCGGAACCTCGCGCACTTAACTGCAGCGTAAGAGATCACGCGTGACGAATTAGTAATTCTGGATAAATATTTACTCATTAAGTTGGGAAATACCGTTATCTAGGATTGTCATTGAGTATTTTATTCATATTGGCTCCGAAAACAGGGTAGAAATCAATTGATGTTTTCAACGTTTATGTATCTAACACGCATTCTTTAAGACCAACTCTTGCCCACACACTACTGATTTCTTCGCCTCCAAGCGCAAGGCACTCGTAGTTTCATTACTAATTTCAGTCACTTCCCTTGAGAACTCTGAGCAAAGGTTATTTTCTGTGTGCGTTGTACCAGATATTATATTTGCTTCGTTAGGTGTGCGAAGTGTCAGAAATCTTCGTCGCTATGCCTTCACGTTTCGGAGCTTTGCTTCTCAATCGGATCACGTGTGATCTGTTTGATTGTGTAGCTTTTGCTTGAAAGTTCCTGAAAAGAGAACATTGACGTTCGTAATTTGTTAGTCTTCACACTTGCAATATGCTGTCTGCCGTCACACTGTACTGTCACTATGTCTGCTATTTCAGCAGATATGATAGCTGCGTAAAACCGCTCTTCTTCATACGAAAACAATACGGAATATTTCATAGTTCCCCTATACAGCAAGGACAAATTCTGGGGATAATATTAATGTTAATATGATCCATTTCAGTGTAACATGACAGCACAATTTTACTCAATTTACACCAGTAAAAATATATGCGATTGTTCTTCAACCTAGGTGACAAAATATTTTCCCTTGGATATACTTCTTGTGACATTTACCTTAATTTTTTTTTTAAAAACCTGTCTTACATATTAAGAATGTTGCAAAACACAAATTACAGTATGTAACCTTTTTCGTCCTATTGTAAATAATAAAAATTGTTATTTGATAAATTTATAAACGGAAATTATTCATCATCGTATACGCAAAAAAAATCGATTAACGAATGGCGACACACAGACAAACAGTCGGCAAGTTCAACAAAAGCTATTAAATCGACTGCCGATAACCGACAGCTGAACGGTACATTACAATATCGTAAAAGAAATATATTTACATAATATCCGGCTACTGATATTTAGTGGTTTACTGCTTAACAATCTACTGTTTATTGTACGGGAAAAAAGAGGGGGGGGGGGCTGAATTATTAATACTAATCAGTTCATACGCACGGAAAACAAGTGGTTTTCCATTGATTACCAATGGAGCTGTTTTAACGAATTCAATCTGTTAAGAACCATTGGTAGTATGTCCGAACTCACTTTTGGAATGTCTATTTTGAAATGTAGGATGTTACTTTGTATATACAAGATTCACATGCAAACGAAATATGCTTTAAATGAAAAATGCTATATCAATTCTGCAGTAATTATGCTTCCGTTGGTAATGTACTGATTATTACGCGTAGATGAATGTAAACAATGCCTTGGATTCAATAAATATATATATTTTTAATTTTATCAATATGGAACAAGACTATTTCATACAACACAGGCTCTCATTTTAGCTTAGTGACTAATAAGTGATTGAAGTTTTAACGTCATATGTTTGCACTGCTCTCAGTCACTTTCACCAGAAATATTTAAAATCATATTATGGTATGTTACAGAACTACATTCGATGTGTGCCAGGTCAATCCGTTAATTTTTACTGGTAAAATTAAGGACTTGTTACCGTGGGCGCTTAAATTTATCCTGTATTCAGAAAATTACTGCTGCAGTATTTGGCGCAGACATGTCTGACACAGTTATGTAGTTTGACGTAAACATATTTAAAATATCGCAGCAAATATTTGAAAAAATACATTGTTAATATGTACTTGTATTTAACCGGTATTTTTCACAGGCTAATGAGAAGATGAATTTCGATAGACGTAATGTTTTTAAACTACAATCCCTTAAAGGTGTAGTAGAGTGGTGTAATGGAATGAAATTCACAATACAACTGCCGAGTTTTTAAAATAATATGACTTAAAAAAACTTTACGTATGCAGTGGACTGACTAAAGGACTGAAATAACTTTGTGAATTTTTTTTTTATCTCAGCTCACCCTCTTTATTTCGATGGAATATTATAGAAGGAACAAAGAAACTTTCTTTACCCAATACACTGCGCTTTAGGCATTTTCACGAGAGAGGATTACTGGAAACTTGAAGAGTTTGAAGCTTTTCACATCGACCTCATTCCCTCATAACGTTTCCATTTCGTAACACACACCACAGGAAGTGTGCACACTCTTTACAGCGTGCGCGTACGTTTCGCTTGGATGAAAAAGTGGTCTTCGAGAGCAAAGGAAATTTATATTGAGAGAGAGGGAATAAAATATATATATATATCCTATTGAGAATTTTTGTAGATGTAGAAATAACTACAATTTTTAAACAGTTGTTCAATGGAAGTGCAGGACTGGATTTAGTTTTTCTGACACACCCATTTCGGTGCAGATGTCTGTCAAAGAAAACTTAAAATGATAGAATAAATAAACATAAATATAGATAGCATTATTTTGTCAACAGGATATACAAAACATAAATTTCCATAATTATAATCGGACAAATAAACCAAGGGCAACTAAATAAGAAAAAAGAAGAAACCTAGATACCACCATGACAGACAATCTAGGTTTTATGCCGTTTTGGCAAAGGGACAAACAGAAACAACATATTAACCAGAAAATAAAATAAAAATACGACACAACGACGACACGAAACATAACACAGTAGTTTATCAGACACGAACAGGGAAACATCACGCGGCACAGCGATGATACGAAATATAACACAGTAGTTATCAGACACGAAAGGAAAAACATCACGCAACATAACGATGAGACGAAAGAAACACAGTAATTTTTTACACAGAAGAACGACTTTTGAAAACTAGAATCTCTCTCAGTCATCAGAGACACACCGATTACGAGACAACAATTGCGACTGTTTATTACGTGAAAAATATAGTACTACTATGGTTAGAAAATCAGTATCAATGTTTTTATAAGTGTGCCTTAAAATGTCACGTAATGCGATAACTATCGGTAAACTTACATGTGTTAAAATGTAGGCTACAGATGATTATGTATATAACATTATAATATATATATATATATATATATATATATAATCCGATATTTTGCTATTGCAGTATATTACATCATTCTCGCAACCAGATTTAAAAAAAAGTTCTACGTTCAAATGCTTGCAATACAGAACTCTACAATTCTGCCGTGAGCAGTGTCGGATATTGACGTACTTTTGACTTTTCGACTGTTGTTTGTTATTGACAGAGTGATGTTAATGTCAACAACACTTTATTTACACGTAAACATAAGAGTCAGCAGACGCATATATCTTTTATCTTGAAACGTTTCAACTGCGCTCGTGCGCGGCCGACATTCTATGTGGGCGAACATTGTTGTGCAAGAAAATCATCCAATTGATGAAAATTAATTTAAATTTATTTACGTTTGCTTTATTACATCAATTTTATAAGTAAATGTATTTCACTGATAGAAATATGAAGGAATAACCAATTGCAGCTCATATTTTGAAAATTATTTATTAAAACGTTAGTGATATTGCGTATGTTTGTGTGCACATAAATACTCTGATACTGTGTAAAAATATTCCCGGCATCAAAGATACGACTCTCCTGTTAAGGATTTTCACTGCAATTTGTGTGGCAAAAGAAGACATTTTTTCAAGGTTATGCTACTCGCAAAATTGTTGTAAGAATTTGAAGTGAAAAGGAGTTGTATCCTGCAATAAAAATTCTAGTAAGTGTATTGCTTCCATAAAAAACAAGGTCGTGTAGTTAAATTAAGACAAAACATCATAAACACATATAACAAACTAACTTAGTTTCTTAATAACCTCTTAATATCAACATAATTTGCTTTTCTTGTGTGAGAAACTGGTATACCTAGTTTTAAAACTTCGAATTCACTACTAGAATGTGGAAAACGTATGTATAAGCAACTAACGGCTTATATATTTCAGCACCACTCGAAAAACACACATTTTCGGTAAAATGTTATGGGACCGGAAAAAAAAACTCTTAAATTTTACTAGAACGTGTCCAGTGATAACAGGACATAACACGGGCTTATTATCCGCAGAAAATTCTAATTAACTTTTTAACAAATTAGTTTCAACATTAGAAACGTTTTAAATGGCTTTTATTAACACGAATTTGATCAAAAAGATGAACATTAAGTTTTATTTGAATTCGTCAAGACACATAGTTATCGTAAGTGGAGAATATTTATGTTAAAAGAAACTTTGCACCTGTCATGAGATCAATTGAGTGCATAACACTTTGTGTCACACATTTAGGTACATTGTCTTACATAATTAATTACCGCTTCTGTACAATACTATCTGCCTGGCCACGACTCTGCTTGTGTGGAATTTTTGAAAGAAAACTGTGACGATTGCTTACGGTGTTAATAAGATATTGAGATATTGAGTTTGGTGCAGTGGCGAGGCGCAATTATTAAACAAATTAAATTAACATCATAACTAGTATTAAAAAAATCAATATACATACATATATATATTTATAAAATAATTCCATCTTGCCTTGCGTTGTATCAAAACATATAAAAAAGTGGACATATGGTTAGTGGCATTGGCATGATACTCCCGAAATATATACTTTTGAAGTTATAATCGTCCCGAGATTTTTAATATGTAAATTATTTTTCAGAAAGTATTTCAATGCTTTTTTAAAATGATTTTACATTACTTTCATGTTAATGTAACAATAAAATAATTCGCCAGTGGTTATACAGGACTTCTTGTTCTTGCTATGAGCACTAATTATTTATTAAGATATTCATATACATAATTGGCATATTTAATTTTCTACGAAATATTCTGTTATTTAATATTGTTCGGCGAGTTGCTAGCAGCCATCAGTGTGGAGAGTTGTGTTGAAACGAAACATAATGCAAAACCACCGCGCACGAAATATCCCGTGTAAATAGCTTCTAAAATATTCTTTATTTTACTTAATATGAATCCCAACATCAGCAAGGTACAGTCTTACCGACTAATATATTTAAATTATTTAACTTACAAGAGTTATTTTTCGTGTGATTTTTTCGTAAAAATGTCAAGTATTTAGTTTTGTCCAGTTGGTTGTCAACTATATGTTAAGATGGCGGAGAAAACTGTTAGAGGAGAAAGTCGAGAACCCGAACTTAGCGGAAGTAAGGAGGCGTCGAACCGACACTGCACTTATATTAGCTATTTCGAATTGTTTCTTTCCCGATCGGCTGAAGTGTTATCTCTCGGAATCGAGATCGAAATGTAACGACAGACAACTCAAGAAACTTAGAATAAAGTCCCAGGAATCATTTTCCACACGGTCTAAGAGGAAGAGGTCTTGACACTACCTATGCTCTCCAGCAAGAGAAAGTGACCCCTTCATGTTGCCGGGCGCTAGTAGTAATTTGGTGGAAGATTTGTCTTGTTTACATCTGGCGGCGTTACAATTTTTGTAATTATTAATATAAAATTATATTAATATGGTAAGCTGATATAGTAGTTTTATGTTTCTTGTCCATAAATGCATTGGAATGTGTGTAACTGTTTATATACGTCGTCTGAAAACAGAATATTATGTACTACTGTTTTAGTAAGCATATTTGACCAAAATCTATTATTTCCTGCCCTACAAAATTTTATAATCATTATAATGTGTGTCTACATGTAAAATATTGAAAAACTAAATTTTATGGTTGAAAATAGAAGTGTTCCAATACAAAATTACGTTTAAAATTTTTTATTCTGTATCATAAATGCAATTCCGATAACAACTCCATATTTTAAGCTAAGCCAAATACAAAACAAGACTATTCTTCCACTAAATTACTACTAGCGCTCGGCGACATTAAGAAGTCACATTTTATTCCTCAGTGTCAAGACCTCTACCTTCATAGACCGTAATTTTCCGGCAAACGTGCGTAAGCACATAATGATGCCACAGAATAAATAAGTCGCAACAGAAGCGACCAGACGTGATTTTTATCGTAATATTTTTTTTTTTTTGCCATGGCGTCTGAGATCGCAGCAGTTAGGTTATCCTGAAGTTTAGTTGACCTTATTTTATTATTTGTGAGGAAATGTACACGTAAGTTACGCTACAACGATTTATAAATATGTAAGGAATATAAGCGGTGGTTAAAACCAATGTCTCAATATTCCACGTGGCTTTGTTTACTTTCTCGTACGCCCCGAATACTGGTACAATAACAATGGTTGGAAAGCTCCATTATGTCACTTCTAATAGAGTTACTTACTATCTGATGTTGAGCCTTGGACCGTCATGTTTACCACTTTTAAAAATTAAGGTAATATACAAACTAATTTCAGTATTTCAACACTACAATTGGTTATGTTAACCAGTGCCTCTAATCCACATGGTATTGTTTGCATTTCTGTACGCCCCGAAATCTGGTACGATAATAACAATGAAAAAGCTTAGCTTGTCGCTTCTGTTAGTATTATTTATTATGTAATGATGCGTCTACTTGATGACTACATACATAAAATTTTCCAAAGAAATTCCTTCTCCAAAGAACATTATATTTATATTAATACACTGAGTCACTATGACTGTTTACACAAGAAAAACATTTAATATGGGCTCTTAAACTTCTTGCCGTCATGTAGGAACAGAAAACTGATTAATGTAGATGAACAGTAATTAATTTTCATAAACATACAAACATATGCACCGTTATATAAAATAGTTTATGTTTACAAATATCAAATTAAACTGCAGACAGGTTTCTACAAATAAAAATAAGTTGAAGCATGCATACCCAATACATTTCGTAATTAAGATAACAGGACACGCACAATTAAACGACCTAATTCTGTTACGTAAAACGAAGTAAAATAACACAGGTAAGAGGCATTTGTTGACGTATATGATTAGCACATCACTGAAGATTAAAACTTTGTTTCGATATTCACGTGAGCCTCTTTTCAAGTATAAAATTCCTCCGCTCTGCAGCTAGTGACAAGTAAGTTGAAACTTCGTATTCCAAAGACATTGAGTTCCTGGTTTTCCAGCTGAGGGATAGCATTAACTCTGTCAAAAGTCTAAATACGTCACTTGAAAACTTCACAAATTTTAAAGATAAAAAATAACAATTTATAAATATAAATATTGTTATCCTTACGGACTTGAATCCCAGTACATAACAGTGACTTTAAGCGAAAATAAAGTTATTTAAACAACGAGTAAATTAAAAATTTTCACTTTTGTTTTCCAGTTAGGCATTAAACATTCGACCAGATAACACAGTCACCAATAAAATTGAAATAAAGTTGTGAAATTTTTATTGCCCACGTGAAGAAAAATATGCAAAATTTCAAGTCTTATCGCTGAAGAAAAATTCTAATATTATAATTGACATCGAGTGAAGCTGTCTTTACCCCTTGCCAGTAAAAATTACTAACTTTGTTTAAAATGTATTTCTAGTGCAACAGTTAATATAGGAAATTAAGAATTTACTGTTTTTAAAATGTTCGAACATTAAGAAGCTAAAATAAAGCTAAATAATTTACTTTTTCTAGTGCAACGAGAGGTAATAATTTGAAAGTAACTGAGAATTCTGCAGAAAGGGTGGCTTCGTACTAGATGCTGTAGTTATCAATAACATCTTCATCTTACTTTATGTTCGTGTTAAATGTTCTGTCATTTCACCTCATGGGCAAGCCCGCAGCGGATACCTCGATTGAGAAAGGGACAGTTCAAGGAAGCTGACGAGGAGTGCAACTGGTTATGGGGGTGGGGGAGGAAGGGGAGACACACACGACACTGGCAGGCGTAGATAGTGTTTTTGCTCGAGATCACGGCTAGCGAGAGACGTCGCTCACACCCTTAATCCCTCTCCACGGTTACAGGACAATGTTTGCGCGAAGAAGATAATCCAGCCGGACTGGCGTACTGTTCGAAGCGCAGATAATTCTCTTGTGCCGCGAGGGTAGGCAACCTTAACACCACATCGCCCGTCGTCGGCCACCTGTGAACTTGCAGGTGGCTTCCCCTTCCCTCTTTGTCGCTCTCGCGATTCGCGATACAGCGGTGCGACAGGCCGAAATCCAACCCCCTCTTCCTCCGCACCAATAGAACGCGACCAGGAGCTTTACCAGCGCCAGTCCAGAGAGCTCATACCTTATTCACAGGTGGCTCTTCGCACTCCATGAATATGCAGCGAGAAGACCCGCGCACCGCCTCTCGATCATCTGCGAGTGCGCATGTCGTGTCGCGCTTTCTCGCGAGAGAGAGATAGTGAGAGATGTTAAAACTGGGTGGTGGCTGGTTGGCAAGGGGGAGGAGAGAGGTAGGGGGTACCCCGGAACGAAATGGGCCCTGCCGGTTCGGCGACCGCACACTCGCAACTCTCCAAAAACACTTGCTCCGACGCGTTTGTACAACCGCATGCCGCAAGAACCAACTGCCGTATATATCCCGGAGTCGCCGCCCGCACCGGTATAAACTGATATCCCAGTGGTTCGCATAACGAAGCAGCCTGGCCGTTACTGCAACCACAGAGACCTGCGCGTGTGTTGAGTGACTTATAATTTGTTTCACTGGCTGCTGGCGTGCTGCACGACGTTCAAACTCGCATTTTTACATCCCTGTTAAAACCGTCTTTGACGAAGGATGCTTCCTGGAGATCTTAGAGCATCGTGATTATCTTAAGACTCGTCCGGTATATATTTGTATGCCGTAAAGCTTCATACTTTTGTATGTTTACAATATATATTTGATTTAAAAATATGGGTTCCCTTTACATTTTTAAGTTTGAAAACAACCTCTACAGATCCATTGTTAGATCGTATAGGCCTGCGGCTGCACGAAATATTCCGGTTTTGCTGATTTAAATTTACACGATAATAGTAATAACCGTAATCTGTATATATAAAAATTAAAGCTGACTGATTGACTGACTGACTGACACATCAAACTGCAGCCCAAACCACTGGACCTAGAATCGTGAAATTTTTTGTGGGGGTTCCCCTCAGGTCGTAGGCGAGCACTAAGAAGGGATTGTTTGAAATTCGACCTCTAAAGGGGTGATAAAGGGTGAAATGTGTTTCCGAAGAAACGTCGATAGAGCTCGAACCCGACTTACTATCATCGTGATTTTTACTTTAATAGGAAACTCGTAAAAATGCATATTGGCTAATTTAAGGATTTTTCGAAATTTGACATTTAAGGGGGTGAAAAGACCTTAAATGTGTTTCCAATCAACTATCGATATCTATCGAACCCTTCGGGATAGAGAGTTGATATTCACTTCAAAATATTGCTTACGTAAATACCCAAAAAGTATTTTTAGGTTTTTTTGAAATTCGACCCCCAGACTGTAAAAAGGGGCAAAATGTGTTTTTTATGAATCGTCTATATCTTTGTAACACAATTGGCTACCGTCGTGATTTTAACTTTAATTGGCTACTTTTACAAATGTTTATGACAGGACTCAAAATACGTTTGGAAATTCGTTATTTAAAGGTGTGAAAATACGTGAAATGTGTTTTCGATTATCCTTCCATATCTATCGAATCAATCGAGGTATCGAAGTACTCTTTGCTTTAAATTGGTGCTTTTATAAATATCCCAAGTACCATTTAAAATATATTTTCTGAATTCGGCCCTAAACTGGTTAAAAGGGGGTAATATAAGTTTTCGACTCACATTCGATATATATCGATCCCATAGTTTTTCATATAGCGTGGTGATTTTTGTTTAGGATTGATGATTACTCAAATACCTAAAAAGTCATTTCAGGAATTTTCGAAATTCACCACCTAAGGACGTGAAAAGGGGTGAAAAGTGGTGGAAAGCGTTTTCAATTACTCGTCGATATATCTTGAACCCAGCGGGCTAATGTTGTGTTTTTTACGTCCACGAGATACCATTAAAGTATTCTAAAACGCGATTCAAGGGTTTTCAGAAATTTACTCTCTTAAATGGTGACAAGACCTTGAACGTATTTTAGATAAATCCTCGATATCTATCCAGCCCGTCGAGATATACAATTAATTTCTGCTTCAGGAATATGATTACAGAAATTATAGCAAAACGGTTTTCAGATTTTTCGAAATTCGATTTCTCAATACTGTGCAGGGATGATATGTGTTTTTTTTTATAGTGAATGATCGAATTTGATTCGACTGAACGGGCTAGCGATGTGATTTACACTTCAGTTGGATACTTATACAAATCTCTAAGATGTAAATTTAAAATATTTCGAAATTCGACACCCAAAAGGGTGAAAAAGCACAAAATTTGTTTTCCATCAACCCACGATATCTATCTAACCAGTAGCGATATTGAGGTGCTGTTCGCGTCACAGTGATGCTTACGTAAATATTTTTAAAAAAATGTACGTAATTTTTTTTCTTTATAAGAAACGTGATTATTAAGAATAAAACTAAGTTGGTCAATAATCAAGGAAGACGATCCGAAAAGCAGGAACGAGCAGCGAGAAACAACCTATACAGGAGTTTCTCTACAGTAACCTATCGAGACGTGGTGTTTTACAACCTCTATGAGCCAAGGACACAGATATATATTTTTTTAATAAATTTTATTTTCATGAATTATTTCGACTTTACGTGACGCAGTTGTTTGTTACTCAGGTCTAAATTCCGGGACGTTGTGGGCTCGAATTCCGTTAAAAGCTGCGTGCAAACGTTCAATTCTGACACACAAAAACTACAAGGCAGATCGAATTAGTGCAATTTACATGTAGTCTTTAAAAGGGGTAAAATTGCAGTTCGCTTTCCACTTAGGTTCTTCTACAATATCAGCTGACATATCGTCCGTATACTGCCAAAAGTGATTAAGTCATAAATGCTATTTCGTTTAAAAACAGTATTAAATTGTAGATATTAACAAAAATTTGGTATGTTACTATACTGTGACACAACAGTACGAAACGACGAACAGACTCTAAACTTGGGCAATTGTTCGTGAACAACATATACATATTCCTAGCATTTTTGTAATTTTATCTCATTTTGACTTTGTCACTTTTGGCAGTAAACCGACGATATATCATCTCACTAATCTCAGGTTTGTGGCACCAAATACGATTAGGCGAAACCTTTACCCTCTGAAACTTTGTAATGTCAATAAAGGTAAAGTGAATATTTTGACAATATATAATTGAGGGCATCGTCACCAATGGTTGTGAACAGGGTAAACAGATGTTTCTCATTCGATTAACCTCTTACCTTAGGTGTCTGTAGTTACCCCACAACGTCAAATAGGCAAGGCTTTAAATAAGGCCCAGGCGAAGTCGCTGTTAGTGGCAGGGACAAACTTAAGACAGTTTTTCGCGTGGACAGCTATAGCTACTTATCTTGCTGCAGAGTTAGTTCAACTAGCCGCTTGGACATTCTAACACTTGATGACTGAAGTACCAATCTTGTGTACAAAGAGGTTTTTCAACTATCGTAAATATTATCAGTTACGAATAATACTCGCGAGCAAAGCCGCGGGGGGACTGCTAGTTTTATATATAAAAGTACTTTAAAATCAGATTTTAATAATATCCAATAACACTGCAGTATAGTTTACATTAAGTATTTTAAGTCATTACTCTTTAAGATTGTGTTTATAATTTACGTTAGACTGCCGATATGGCCCATTAGTTTATATTTACCTAGACAGTAAACATAAATAAACTTGCTCGTGAATGTAACATTTATAATCTTTACGAGTAGAGGCACAGCCTTTTTTTAAAACTGAATACACATCTATGTATATGACACAAAAATTTTAAAATTTAAATACGACCGAAAACGCGAGATAAATAACTGCAATATCGTTTCCCTCCATGTATTACATTCATTAGTTTAGCTACATATAACTTGGACCGCTTGACATATTATGTAATTTCTTGTTCATTAAAGTTAAAACGATGTAATAATTTAAATATTTTTGTTATAAAGCATGTTCCTTGTTAATCACGGATCATCCTGGAGATATAGTTTGTTAGGCACAACGCCATGTTATGTACCAGTTTTTTATCAGGTCTGCAATCCACATTCTGTAGTTCAAACTAATAATTTTGACAGTAGCTTATTAAAACTTAATGCACTCCTATACGTTAATAAATATTGTATCAACGTTACTATATATATAGCTCCGATAATTTTCATATTGTAAAATTAAATAGGTTATTCCTTCATTTCAGGTGAAAACGTTTTACTTAAAAAAAAGTAGTAGCAGCACACGCCATAGATTAGTACTATTTAAAATTTTTACTTTTACTGAATTGTTCGATCTACGTTACTCTCTTGTAGGTAATTTAAAATATAACAATAAATAATATGCGTTGTGTTGTTTAAATTACTTATCAACTTATTGTTTTATCGAATATAAGATTATGCACAGAGAAATTTAGTAACGTATGTTAAATTGTATTTGCTCTTCTGAAATAAACATTAATTATAGTAAAAAAAAAGAAATCTAAGGTATATAAAGGGAGAAGTACAGAATGTGAGATTGCTTTATCCCATACATGCTATAAAAACTAACATTAGTTTTAAAGATCATTACATGAAGTTAATCTTATAAATAAATTACATATTAGTTGTAAAAGTAACTTAGGCATTTCATAAAAGTTTTACTTTAAGGCGATTTTAAAATTATAATATCTGACTAACTTAATACTCCATGCTGTATAATGATGTAAAATTTCTTGTGACAATACATTTGAAAAAAATTCAGATTTCATTAAAATACATACTTAAAATATATTTCATATTAGAAAACTGTAAATAAGTAAATTTGAAAGTAGTGGAAATATATAACACCAAAAATAAATAATACAGAATTTTGTATCAAAACTATTTATGCGTTGTAATTTCGGACAATGTGCCTTGTTATCCGAATCGCATTTAGCGTTCCAAATTAGAAACTGTAAACGCGTTCGCCTAAAATATTGCAAATAAGAACCGAGCAGCAGTTTACATCTAGCTAGTTAAGCGCTCCCTTTGTCAACTGTGTGTGGATATTGAAACAGAGCAATGTAATACTGTTAAGTTCGGTAGGTGAACGTTTGTACAGTCACGCCATACCAATATCCATATTAATTTGCAGTTTGCGTTACTCTACCCACAAAGCAGCTTGCCATCCCTTGGGGAAAATCCCGTAGCTCTCCAGCAGCCTATGTCATATTGCTCATTACGTACTTGTGATGTAATTTCGTTCCTAAAATCGGAGCCTAAAGAACAAACAACGCTTGAATAAGCCACGGGAAAATAATAAGTCTGTCAATTACAGCGTCCAGTAATTGGAAGTTAAAAAATATATATAATCAACTTACTTGTTTCGAAAATTCTGTATGGTCATATAACCTCATACAAAAGAGATACCTACACAGTCAACTAGATATATGTTTAAAGGACTACATTAACTTGACGTCGTAAGTGGGAACTTGTTTTAATTAAAAGATCGAAGAACTGGCTAAGACTCACAATACCCAATATTTTGCTGTATAGGCAGATACAACTAATGTGTAACGTTTATATTTTAACGACAGTTGTCATGCCAATGTTATTGAACGCATTTTGTGTCAAAAGTGACGTTCTGCGAAAATGTTGACCCCTTACTTAAAATATAAATTTGCTTTTAAAACTACACGCGACGTAAGTAAATGATAAATCGAAATAATTTGGGCATAACGAAGCAGCCTGGACGTTACTGCAACCACAGAGACCTGCGCGTGTGTTGAGTGACTTATAATTTGTTTCACTGGCTGCTGGCGTGCTGCACGACGTTCAAACACGCATTTTTTACATCCCTGTTAAAACCGTCTTTGACCAAGGATGCTTCCTGGAGATCTAAGAGCATCGCTGCAATGGCTGATGTCAATCATATTTCGCGAATGTTAACATGAAACAAAACATTTTAACTTCTAAATAATCGCAACTGGTACGAACACGTTTTATGTACATAAACGGAGTAATAATAACACTAAGAAATTTATTAGACACATGCTGTCAGTAGCATAAAAGCATATTTGTGTCTGCGTGATTAATTGATAGTTAAAAAGTGCGCAAAATAATCAAGTACGATTGAAAGCAGACATACTTCAATACATCAGATATTCACGAGTTCTCAGTCACAGCAGTAAAAATCTTCGGTCACAGACACTTTCATGCAAGACGGAAGAATGAAAGAGAAAGAAACAAATCAGCAGAGTCCTAAAGTTATATTTCAACTCCTTTATAGGGCGGCTGTGTGTTAAGTGTGCTTTTTACCTCTGACCATCGCTAGATGTAGGATAAATAGGTTAAACTATACTAGCCGGGCACAGTCACCGTTCAAGACACTGCTTTCGGACGGAAACTCTTTTCTGCCTTAAGATAAAAAAACTATTGATACAGGAATAAAATCGCTGAACAAAGTGTATGAACGTGTTTTCACGTGTTTCGGTCAAGAAACCACAAATTTATTAACATTCTTTATGGCAACAAAACAACGTTAAGGATCCTATAGCAATGTGGCCGCCAGAGGTCAACAAAAAAGCCATTCATAGCATACGAGTGAGTTTTATAGGTTATCTGCTGAACCAGGACTAACATAATTTATCGTGTATGTCACAGTCCTTGCTCTGGCCAGGATATTAGAAAAGGCAGTGTCCTTAACGTAACCGCCTGAGGGGACGTGCTGTGGCATTCAAAGCCTATGAGTACAGAAGCGGTAAGGACGACACAGAACGCACATCACTCCACATTCTAGCTTCTAGATGCATGTCAAGGAACCTGCGTGTAGTCTTGTAGCCTACAACTCTCCTTTATAAGACTTTCAATCGTGACACTCTCATTACATGACGTGATATTAAAGATAAATTCGTGTTGTATATTTCTGAAGATACTACAGCAAAAGTCAAATGTTCAGAAAGTGCAGATTTTATTTTTTCGTTATTTGCGACAGTGAGAAACCAATCTTTAAAGATCACTGGAGTACCTAAAATAGGCATATCCACGTGTAACATGCAGTGAATGTTATTCCTAAGCAGACATTTTTCACACACGTTGAACAGTTTTTGAATAAACATCTATCGGCCGAAATTCTACCTACTGTTCGGTAGCTGGGCTGGCGGCCTTATTAATAAAAGTCTTTCAGCTCGTAACCTTTTCACACAAGCATTCGCACGTACTTAATTAAATTATAAAGTCAATAGTTAACGATACTATTATATGTACCGTTAAGTTACGAAATGTACTTTTAGTAATGAAAGTATTAAAATTTTTGCTAAAGGTAAAAAAATTAACAATGAAAACTTAAGTTTATTGAAAAAGCCTACTTAATACATATTTTTTTACTTCTACCAAAAACAAATGGAAAATATTAAATAGAAATCGTGGCTAGTCGTGTTACATAGCACTATATAATAGCATATTTTTACCGCGTTGCTTTGTTCGTTCAGAACACATCGGATGAGGAAATAAGAGCGAATCTTGCTTGCTGTTCATAAACTTCGTCGCCCTTAGGGCAAAACACTCTCTTACCTTCTAGAACTTATTTTGAAACATACTGGGGCCGCGGTGGTCGAGTGGCCAGACCACTCGCCTTTCACCTAGGCTATCCGAGT
The DNA here is from genome assembly GCA_003012365.1 of Medauroidea extradentata. Lineage (NCBI taxonomy): Eukaryota > Metazoa > Arthropoda > Insecta > Phasmatodea > Phasmatidae > Medauroidea > Medauroidea extradentata. The sequence goes on along the minus strand of PNEQ01011251.1, from coordinate 43,837 downwards.
TTGACTCCCGGAGAGGTCAGTCCTTAACCCATTCATTCTGGTGCTGATCCATACTTACATGCTACCTCTCACCCGTGCGTAAGGCCTCGATGTTAAGGGCACCGTCTACCCGCGCGAGAGAGGCTCAAAAGCGACGGAGCAGTAAGGTCGACCTTGAAGCGCGCATCAAATGCCGCGTCGCCTAGACAAGCCAAGCGCTGAACTAGCGTGCAAGGTTCCCGCCGAACGGTTTTTACTATGGGACACTAAGCGGTGACTATATAATTTTATTGATATAAAGTTTGCAGCAAAGTTCAGTGCAGGTCGCAATCTGAGTTTCACTTAGCCTACATTCGGTTAGTACATTTTGAATTACGGAAATCTGAAAAAACTGTTTTTAGCAATTTTGGAGGGCTTAGAAACAGTGTTTTTAAATACCGTGGCGTCTTATCAATGAGGTTCTGACATTGTCAGGATTTTGTATTCTTTTCGTGCGTTGGCACAATAAGCACACGTGTAACCTGTTTACAAACACGCTGCAACGTATTTGAAGCGTGGGGTTGGCGGCCGCCTTAAGTGCTGACCAAAATCTCTTGGAATTCACTTCTTAAAGCATACTATACAGAAACACAGAGGTAAATAAGTAGGATATAAACAACATAATGATTGAGGTGTCCACTCGCGTGGAGTTTAATGGATATTGATCACGCCTGTCAATGTGCGTACTGAACATCTACTGTTCTGCACGGACTCTATTAAAAAGTAAATCAGTGAAGTGGAAAGTTTCGCCCGGCCAGTTCGGATGGCAGCTTCCCGCCGAGTCGTAGTGTAAGGCGGGTGGCGTAGATATCCGCACCAAGGCGCTAAATGAAATTCCGCGATGCCCCTCCCTTCTCAAACCCGTTCCGATATGTGGCCAACCACTCGTACGATTCCTCACGCCCACCAGGCAGCGACAAGAGCGAACCAAACCAACTGTTGGCGCGGTCGACAATACCATTAGTAGTTCTTCCCCCTCCATGCTCCTTCTCCATGTATCAACCTAATCCCGTAGTTGATTACGCGGCGAAGCTCTTTGTGTAAGCAGGTACAGTATTGTTTGTGATGTCACGGTGCGAAAGGTGGTCTTTGTATGGAGGACTATGGGTTGAGTGATGAAGTGAACGCACACCAATATTAATACGGCTAGTTTGAGTGCTGTGGGTGGGCAATTACTAACGACCTAATTACTTTACCGCATAAGCTCAAATCAAACTTATTGTAACAGTCAGTCGAGTGCGCAGTGCAACTGAGATATGCCTAACCCTCAGAAACTTTACACGCAATGAATATTTCCTTGATACAGATTTTTTTAAATGTTTGTTGCAATCGAAGTTAATTAGAATTTATTGGTTTGTGAACATACGCCATTGCTCATGTTTTGTTGACCAAACTTGTATTGAAAGACAAATAGTGGACAGTGTAAAACAAATAAGAAGCAAGAGACAACACAACGCAATTTAAAATCAACGAAAAATTGCAATGTTTCGGGAATTGCGATCTATCGCCGTCTTCAGGCTCAGACACAGCTGGTCGGAACACCAAGTTGCGAACTATTTATGTATATTTCCATATTTTCTCATATTGGGAATATGGTTTTTCTTTATGGCTGTCAGTTGTGTCTGGTTGTTGTGAAATCCTTCACTGAATTATATATTTAGAAATCTTGCTATATATATATATATATATATATATATATATATATATATATATATATATATATATATATATATATATATAT